>VICI01001861.1:848-19445 GCA_019593645.1 Akabosia matsudoensis | reverse complement strand
TCGAAAGCTTGGAACGCGCTCTTTCTTTTGAATCTACGAGGGGTTCTGTAGGAAGTGGGGAAGGACTTTTATGGCCCTAGACATAGAGTGACTACTTACCCCCATCATGTGGCATGTAGCTGTGGGATGAAGGTATTTTTCTTTTTGGAATTAAAAAGGATCTAGCCATAGGGCAGTTGCGATTCCTAGCAATTCATAAATTAATACAAAATTAAAATTATACGAAAATCACAGAATTACAATTAAATTAATCATTTGAATAAAACTTGAAGTTGGACGAGTAGTTATTCCACACCTCGTTCGTTGTATTGGAGTATGCAGCAGGTACGAAGACAGCTGGATGTGGCATGTAACCAGTGGGGTCCTCCTCCTTCTACTGGATTGCCAGCCTCTCCTTCATGGCTAGTGGCTCCTCCTTTATGGCTAGTTCCTCCTCCTGCAGGCCTAGTGGCTCCTCCTCCATGGCTAGTGGCTTCTCCTCCATGGCTAGTGGCTCCTCTTCCATGGCTAGTGGCTCCTCCTCCATGGCTAGTGGCTCGTCCTCCATGGCTAGTGGCTCCTCCTTCATGGCAGCTAGGTCCTCCTGGAATTCCACTCGGATGGAGGGTTCGTAGGTTGGAACCCAAAACAAATACTGGAGTAACAAAAGTAGACAGTTTTCAATCATGACCTGTAAATAAAAACGGCCTTGTAATATTTTTACTGTTTGTTTACCACGGTAGTTTGTGGAGCAACGAAGCTGTGCATTTATGAACGCAATTGTTCGTAGCGCGGTTTTTGAATCGCGTGAGTGTTTGCAAACATGAAACGGCAAAAAGCAAACGGAAGCCCACTATACGTTCATCGGGCAAATGCTCCGATTCGGTCATTGAGCTGTAAGCCCGAATCAACTAAAATTCCAAATATCTGTTACAGATTTGAAAATGTAAATGCTACAACAAAGAGTAGTCATGAGTGTGTAATTTAAATGAGTTTTTCTTATGTTTTTAATTGGCGTCCCCATAGAGAGTGGCAGGAAATTGCGACAATTATGTACCGGTTGACGGAGATGAAGAAGGATATTCAGGAAAAGTGGGAATATTCCACTACGTTTTTAGTGATGTTTCGAGCCGTAGAGTACAAATGTAAGTGCAATCATGCCTGCCTTTGTACAAACGATGAGTTCAATGTCCCGTTTTGTCTTTAGTTAAAGGGAGACCGGACAGTGTGTGGGGCACATCCATCGAACACGCGGCCTGGAAAGCCCTGTGGCGTCCGAAAAGTCAACATCGATTAAACTTGATTGGCGTCACTTATCCGACGCGTTTGAACTACCACGTGCATAGAGTGGAATTGTGTTACGGACAAGCTTTCAGATTGCTTTATCATCCTAAATTTCTGCTACCGAATTTAATAAAAATTTGTACCACATTTAATAATACTACCGCGGCTACGAAGCTGTGTTTTCATTGACGCACTTGTTCATAGCTTATTCTCGCGGTGATCTAGCCAGAAACCAATGCGGTGGGAATCCAATCAAAAATATAACAAGACTGTTGTTTCATTTACAGTCAATGCTTTTTTACCACAAAAGTAGAAAGCTTTTAAGCATGAGCTCTTTATGACAATGGCCTTGTTATATTTGACTGTTTTTATTTCGCGTGAGTGTCATGCTTAACCATCACGGCAACGAAGCAGTGCATTCGTACACGCACTTGTACATAGATTATTACGAAGCTGAGCTTTCTCAGCGAGAAATGATATCGATAAGTTAGTCTGTCAGTCTGTCTGTGGGTGCTCTACAGGCCCCATACTTTGACCGATTTCGATCGAACTTGGCCACTAGCGCGAACGCGATTGATTTTTAGCCCCATCGCTATACCTGGTCCGCCTTGATCATTGAACCACTAAGGTCGGAGGGGCAGCATTTAGGATTTGTCTCAACTTTGGTACAATGATGCATTAGGTCATTTAAAACAACCCTACCGATTTTCAGTCCAATCAGTCAACCCTAGGGGTCATGGAGGGGATCCACTAGGGCCAGATAGGGCAAATTTGAGATATTGGCCGTGTTCCACACAGCTTTTCTACAGCTATCCCGTGGGTCACTTGGAACAACCCAACTGTTTTTCAGTCCAATTGGTCAACCCTAGAGGTATGGGTCCTCTAGGGTCAGATAAGGCAAATTTGGCAACTTGGTACAGTGAGACCTTGGGTCACTTGTGTAGAGAAGGAATTCTATATTTTCTACAACTATCCTGTGCGCAACTAGGTTCCGCCTACATGCATGAAAATGTTTGCCAAATTGTGGATTGATTCTGATAAACGCCACCAAATAATCGAAAATTGAACACAGAGATTTGGCTAAATATTTCAGCTTGAATTATTGAATTTTTATTCTAATGGAATAAAGAAAAATGAACAGATGTTTCTAAATTCTTGGATTTTTATTCTAATGGAATAAAGAGAAATGAACAGATGTTTCTAAATTCTAAATTGTAATTAATTTTGAAATTAATTGGATTTGGGGTGAGAAATGGGAATGACGTCTTTACTTTACAATTGTAGAGGTTTATGGAATTTTTATGATTCAAATATTTTAATTTATAGACCACTTTGGGTCTTAAAGGTTAAATTTAATTTTTTTAATGGAGAACGCCAGTCGGGGCGACCGGTTTTGTTTTAAATTGTGGGAAGTACCCTGTTGGGGGTAACACTCCCGGGCTCTTTTTTGGCCAAGAAACAAACCATGAGGAACCAACTTGGCACAACTTAAAAGAAAATACACTATGCGTCCAAAACAGCCACCCTACCTGGTTGGCTTCCACCTATTTTCTCTACTGGGCGACTCGCCCCCACCCGAACGCCGCTCACTTTAGTGAACAGACGAGGGCATCTGCTGAGTTTAAACCTTAAGGTCCCCCCTCTACGCGTCGCCAGCGCGTTTTACTAAAATGTCACGTCAAGTCAACACTTTCACTGGGAATATTTGTTGTTTTCACATGTACCTTAATCTTGTTCCCGGTGTTGTGTTGACTGGTTTCGGGTGTAGGTGGATGGCTTGACGGTGGAAGTCTCGACGGTGGAAGTCTCGATACTGGAGGTCTTGACGGTGGAAGTCTCGATACTGGAGGTCTTGACGGTGGAAGTCTCGATGCGGCAGATTCAGATGCTGCAAACTCGGATACCTCAAAATCGGGTACTCGGACTCGGCGGACTCAAGACTCGGACTTTCAACCCCAAAACTGATGGCTGCAACACAAAATGCGTTGTCACGCAATTTTAACATTATTGACTCAAACCCATCTCATGAGAGATGTTTTTATTTCTTTGTTTTAATTGGAGGCTTACCAAAGCTATTTCTGCTAAAGGGTTTCCTCCCACAAGTTTACTTTTTTCCCTTACGGATCGGCTAGTGTAATCCTAGGGGAAAGGGGTGTCAATACAAAATTTGAACCGAGTTTAGCACGCTTCAAGGAAAATTATTTTATTTTCCCCTTTATTTTCGTTCAAGATTTTTGCTCGGTTTTCACTAAGGTGGTATCGCTGTTCACTAAGGTGGATCGCTATTTTAGTTTTCGCTTCAAAAGTGATTTTCTTAGAATGGACGTGTGTCACTCACAAAAAGAAACTCAATACTGACTTTGATTTTAACTTCATTTCATTTCTTTCAAGGCGAATCCCAGTGTCTATGTGACTACTCGAAGTTCAATGCCACTGTGAACTTCATTTTGCAGTACATTTCTCTCCAGAGCCTTATCGGCTCGTTTACATTTTGCCTGATTTGCTGGCTTCGCTTCTCTTGCAGGCATTTCTTTTGTCATCTCTTTTCTCTTCTACTGATCAGCCTAATTGGTCTGATAGGGAAATGAGCCCTTTTCATGATTTTACCTTTTTCTGGACATGCTACGAGGCTTTGCATAAAATGCGCCTCAACACTTGAAGCAACCCTACTGATTTTCAGCCCAATTTTCATTCGATCGTAGGGTTCAGAGATAGGGCTCATCAGGGTCAGTTGGGTCATACTTTTGGTATTGCCGATTTGCATAAAACTTGGTACTGTGATATCAGGGGTTACTTTTAACACTACAATGGATATTCAGCCCAATCGGATACGCTTTGAGGCCCGATATGTGGTCCACTAGGGTCAGATGGGGCAAATTTTAGCTTCTGGTTTTAATTTGTTAGCTCTTGGGGTAACTTTTTTACCTTGGCTTTTTAGTCAGCCTTTTATCTAAGCTTTTTTCCTTAGGTTTTTCTTTTGCTCTCAGCTTCGTTACTATAAGCTTAACAGCTTTTATTTCCGCTTTGATCTAGCTAAAACTACCGCAATTAGTATATTAGAGCTAAGACCGTACAACGGTAAATGTTTTCTTCCAACGAAAGTCGAAAGTTTTTAAGCATATATTGTGAACGAAAAAACGGCCTTGTTAATTTTTTGACTGATTTCTTTACCGGGTCAGTTTACTAACTAAGCACCGCGGCAACGAAGCTGTGCATTCACAAACGCATTTGTTCATAGCTTATTGCCGCGGTGATCTAGCAATAAAATACCACGGCTAGTAAACAAGACCGTTTTTAGGGCGCGGTTCTTTACCAATTTGAGACAATTTCACAGTAAACTTTAAAAAGTTTATCTTTAGTTGATGTATTACCGTTTCGGTCTTTTCCATGGCGCTAAGATACTCTTCAGGAAAACACAAAATTTGGAAAACACAAGGAAGAAGTTTGGCAAAAAAGGCTTAGGCAATTAGACTACCCGTCATGTTGGGCACGGACAGACAGACAGACACGCAGACACATTAATAATAAAAAATCATTCAACAATTTTTTTGTTTTCTTCCTGTTTTATTTCACAAAATAGCATTTTTTTTAGAAGAAAAGGAAGGAAAGAGAAAGCAATCATGGAATCATTAAAAATATACAAAAATTGACAATTTTGAAATTAAAACTTGAAAGTTAGAGCACCGATCTAGCTGTCACTGTCACTTTCGGACAAGTGCAACTCACCGTCCAGATCAATCCGTTCTTGTGGAACCTCAAAGTCATCAAGACCTTCAACCCAACCCCCACTGTCGCCGTCAGCACGAGAAGCTCTAGCAACTAGAGCGACAATACGCTGCCAGTCCGCCTCTTCTTCGTCCCAAGGATCGTCTTCTTCCTCTCCCCCATCATCGTCATCGCCAGCGTTTCCATCCCCGCCAGCACCCTCTTCAACAGCTACCGTCATCCACCTCCGGCTCGGCTTCACCATCACTGCCTCCGTTGTTCCCTCCGTCTTGAGCTTCCTCCTCCTGTTTACCCTCTTCATTATCTTCTTCTTCACCATCAACGGCTTCATTTCCGTCACCATCATCACCAGCCACCTGCTCTTCAACGTCCGATTCTTGACGCTCGTCGTCACCGAAAGCCCCATTGTCATCGTCATCAATCTGTTCCACCGAGTCACAGCCGTCCTTAGCAGCCTCTCCACCGTCTTCTTCCTCATCATCTGTCAGGGTCAACGGTACGGCCTTTCTCTTACGCTGCTCCTTGGTTGAAGAAACAGAACGGAGCGTCTCTCGAACTTCGGCCAGTTGCCTTTCATCATCTGTTGCTTGCTTGAGAGCCTTTTCTTGCTCAACCCTGCGCGTTTCCTCCTCTAAAACCCTCTTCCTTTCTGCCTTCTCTCGTGCTCTGTCCTTGTGCGTCTTCGTACAAGGCTTCTCTGTAGTATCTAGTAATACTGGCAAAATAAAAAAAGAGAAAATGAAGATACAAATTTCAAATCTAGAAATTTCATTTGAAGGTGAGGACATGTTAAAATGTAATTTCTTTACTTACGGTCAACATGAGGATCACGAGTATCCCGACCGATGCCCTGAACTTTGACAGCTTCCGGTTGTGGACGTGTAGGCTGCTTACAGATAGTCCTGGATAAGTTTTTCTTGGGAAAAGGTGTCGGCACCTTCGATGGAGTCGTGGCGATAGGGGCGTTCAGGTTTGGTCCAGTTTTTATTGAGCTTGCCGGCGGCTTTGAGTGAGTCGTGGCGGCCGCAACACTCTTGCTTGTTCCAGCTTGGGCGACATTCTTTTTTGGAATGCGCGGTAACCAGCCTTCGTCAAAAAGAAAATCTGGGACCGGGATAACCCCCTCACGTTGAACTTTTTTATTTACAGTTTTGCCCTTCGCCTTGTCCAGAGTAACCTTGGCACTTGTTTTGATCTTTTCGATCTCGGCACCAGGGGTAACAGCCGTGGTCTTGGGTTTGTTGACACCACTCGTCGTTGCTTTGGTCACCTTGGGAGCACAAGTCGGACGAGTTTTCGACTTTTCAGTTGACGTTCCAGCCACAGGAGTCAGGACGGATGAATCCAAAACGGAGCCGGATTCTTGCTCACTTGGAATTTTGGGTGTCAGGTTGCGAATCGCGAGTGCTCTTGGTTTCAGCTTCGGAAGCTTGACAGGCCAGCCAGGAGGTGGAGGAACAGGCTGAAGGTTGATAACCTTTTTAATTTGTTTTCCCGTCAGTTTCTGCGGATCGGCGACTCCGTCTTCATCAGTTTCCATTGGAATCGGGTTCTTTTTTTCCCAGGCTTTTCTTCATCCTTGTCAGTTTTTTTGGACTCGTGTTTCTTGGTTGAAGGTGAAATGTCATCCGCCTTGGCCAACGACTTCTGCTCGCCTGATGGTTTTGGCGGCGGTGACGCAGACGCAGAGTTTGATGGCTTTCGTTCGCCAGACTTGGACTTCTTCTTGTCCTTCTTCTTTGTTGCAAATCTGAAAAAAACATACAAATATATATTTTGAAAATCGAAATCATAATTGTAATTTTCTACTCCCAAATTTCTGATCAGCATATAGCTTGCCAGACAACCGAATTTCGGCCGACGAAATATAAAATTTCAAAAATATATTTTTTTAAATAAACACTAGCACAAACTCACCAATATTTGCAATTTTGACCACTTCATTGATCAGTTGATGGCTACTTAGTTGCTGATTTCCAAATTTAGCCAGTGCCTCAAGAAGGGCTGGACCAGCATTCTCATCAAGCCCTGCTCTCTTTAGCTTGCCCAGACTTTTGTGGAGCTTGTTCGCACGGGACTGGACAACTTCAGCAGTTGTCAATTGGAAGTTTAAGATGTAGAGGTCATCCTTTCAGTCCACCATCAGTTTTGTGATGTGGAGGATGTCGGCCTCACGCTTATTGATGTGATGGCGCCTGGCCTTGATGAACTCGGCAATCTCGAAGTCGGCGACCTCCAACTTTTGCACAAGGTCCTGTTCTTCCTCAGCCATGTCCCAACCTCTCGGCTTAGTCATCAGTTTTTTAAAACTTTCTGGAGTCCGATCCTATTCAGGCATGGCTCCGCCGTTTAGTCCAACAAAATCTCGCAGCCAGCCAGTGCTGGCTTCGCATGACCGAACACGAGTCCTCGGTACCTCATTATCTTCTTCATCGTCATCGCTCTGCCCAACTCGCTCCGCCCAATCGAAGTCCATTGGCAGCCGAAAAGAAGAACCGTCTAAAACGAATTTAAAATTGAAAAAAATTTTTTTCAACTACACAAGGACACAGTACTAAAATCAAAATTGAATAAGATTTACTTACACTCATCCTCCCTAATAGGACCCTGGGACTGCACCCTAGCTTGGCGGAAGATGCCTCGCAGAGTATCTGGTAGCGTCACTGGCTGACACAAGATTTTCCAGCCGTTGGTCAAGATGGGCTTGGCCTCTTTAATAATCTGTTTGTCGAGTTCAAACACTTTTGCCGGGTCATAGGCGGCTGCATTTAAAAAAAAACATAAAAACATGTTTACCTCGTTGCAAAAAAGTTTAAAATAAAATTTTCTTACCCACGAGCTTCACAATGAAAGCACAACTAACGTTGAGCCAGTTTCTGTTTACGAAAAAACGGCCAATCCGTTCTTCAAAGTCGTGAGACTTGGTGCCGGGCATGACACCAGCCGTATCGACATAATACTGTTTCACCTAGAGAAAAAAAACGAAAAATACAGTTAAGCTCCAGTTAAAATTGCAAAAAAAATTGTTTGCAACAGCAACGTACCGGGAGCCAAGTCGGCAAGTCCCGTCTTACGGACTTGTCGAATAGCGCAGTAAAATCTGACATGTTTTTAATCCACTCATGCGCCTTCACCAAAATCGCTTCCAAAGCTACAACGGGTAGGTGAAGATGTTCCAGCGACTTGTTTTTTTCCCGGACGTGGTGAGAGAACTCTTTCACGATGAAGCCCAAGTCAAGGTCGACACGCTCTTCGAACTGATCCGCAACTGAATCAACAGGGCCTGGATAACATTTCCACAGTACATTAGTTGTACCGCTCCCAGACTTCCCTTCACACCTGCCGCGCTTGGCTGGACGCGTGTACGAGCCTTTGCGTGATCCTGTACAAGAAAAAATATTGCTTGTAAATTTTCTTAAGAAATGATTAATAAAAAAACACAAACAACACTTACCCGTCATTTTCCTCTTGCGACCAGCTGGTTTCACCGGATAGTGGTCAACTATTTCCGTATCAGATGTGTCCGACTGGTTAGCCTCCGACTCCATGACTCTGCCCGCCCTCTTCACCACTGGCACCATCGCTAAACATAAAAGGAAAAAAAGAAAATTTAAGATTAAGATGCACAATTAAATTTCAAACGCCGGAAATCACTTTTCCGGCAACAAAAATTCTGCTGATTACTTTAACTAGTCAAGACAAAATTAAACAAGAATTTCCTAAACCAGAATTTATTTTTCCGACGCCGAAAATTATGGTACTCGCTTCCGCCAGCTCGGGGTTCACCAGAATTTCCGTTACCGAAATTTGTTTTTTCAATTAAAAAAATTTTGACCGCACTTAAAACAAGGATGAAAACATTCTCAAGCAGCCGATACTGTCGTAAATTCTTGCCGGAATTTAAATAAACGCGCTCCTTACCTTGACTAGGCCCAGACAGCTGGTCTCCAGCTAAACAGCCCTCCTCGTCACTAGTGACTGGCTCGTCACCTGAACGCCAATTCTTTCCTGTGGAATAAAATAAGTAAACAAATTACAAATAAATAAAAAGGGATAACAAGAGAAACTAGAAAATTACGGAAATCGGAAATTATAATTCTGAAAACATAATTTTCTACTTACCGCTCATACCACTTCCCTTTTTAACCATCCTGACTATTTTTCTTTTAATTTCCTTTCGTTGAAATCACCGGTAAGTTTTACAAAGTTTTGTTTCTCTTGCAGAGTAAGCTAGCAGAACACTTCACTTGAACACGAAAAAAACTGAGCTGAGCACGCAAACACCAGCCGCTTTTATACTCCAGTGCTGAGTTGAGTGAGCAGCGCGGCCGTTCGTGATGTTGAGCTGCAGCCTGGGCATAAAAAATTCTGAGTATCGAAATTTCCGTTTCCGTTCGTCGAAATTTTTTAATAAAATGTGTCTGTTACAATTTCTGTTGTCAGAAACCACGTGTCTGATTATTTTCTGTTAAAAAGTTCTTTTTGCGTGCTTTGCGTGTTAAAAAAAATTCCTCTGTAAAAAAATTACCGCTCCATTTATAAAAAGCGGTCCATGATCAACGCACGACTAAACAAATTCTCCTTCACTGCATTTTTCCGTTTTCTTTGCAAACTTTCTTGAGAATCAAAATTTTGACAAGTTACGATAATTCGACAATACGACATTTAGTTTTGACAATACGAGATGCAATGGCCAACCTCGATGGTGTGTTTCGCGTGCAGTAAGGGTATGAATAAACTCCTATTCTTGCCGATTGGCAGAAAGAAAAATGTCTTGAGGGACAACAACTAAATGTCCAGTACTATTATTGAGCATGTCCTTCAGTTCATCCATCGTGTGGACAAGAAAATACTTGGATCATCGTCCATTTCTAAGGGTTCATACAATTCCGTCTCTGCTGGAGACAAAACTATCGTCTTATTCACCTTTTTGGAATAAACTTTATCTCGTGATCTAGCTATGTTCAGAATTATAGTTTTTTGCCTAGATTTGATCCTCCGACAACAGCTGTACAACTTCCCTTTGGTACACTCTGGTCAAACGGACCAACCGCCGTTCTCCCTATGAATATGCTCGTTTTTTGGTTTGGATTAAAACCGCCTCCAATGTTAGTCTAATAGACTGTACGTAGTCCGGTAGGCGCTCCCTATCTCGAATTTTAGATACGATGCCACTTCGATGTTCATTCCAGGATTCGTCTTCTTTAGTATAAAATTTGACATTGTGCCCAAATGTGACCGACCGCCAAGGTTCTACATGGACTGAAGACGAGGTAAGTTTATATACTTTTTAAGTTTGAAAGCCTTCTGGAATATCCTCTAACGTGAGAGGGCGAGCTCTGCCCTTTTCCAGCTTTGGCAGAGTGTGTCTAACTATCTTCTGCTCATATTCAGCTTCCTCATGTCTGAGACTAATAATTTCAGATTGTATACTATCCCCATCGGGTCGAATAAGTATTGTTAATTTATAACGTGTTCGCCCCTGGTCCTTTATTTGTAACTGCGACACTATCGCGGCAAAACCTAGCTGAATGCAATTTACATGAAAATGGACAAAGAGCTACATAACTATATACATGGGGTCGAACTGAAACAAAACTACGGACGAAGACATTTTCAAGTTCTAAGAACAATGGCCAGCTCTTATTTTTTGCACTGCAGTTTGCTTTTTTCATCAGGCACGCGGCTAAAATCTATGCACTTGAGCTTCTGTAACTCTTCAAAAACGCCAACTTACTATCTGGCCTCGCTTTGAATCGTAACACAAATGAATCAGTCTGAGTGTGAATTAATGATAGTCTCTCTCTCTGAAAAAAGAGGCATGAGGACATAAATAAATAGAAATTCCATAAATAGCATAAGAAAATAAAAGCGATTTCAGGCGAAAGAACTTCGTCGCTGAAATGAGAACTTGAAATCGCTCTAAGCGCCTGTTCCCTGTCGGTGCACAAATAGCACTTTTGGTGTTCATGTTTAATTCACGCTCTACTGTTCCACACTGGTATGTAATAGCATTTCGACTTTCTTTCTTGCCCTTCAGCACACACCTATTGATACCAATACTTTTGTTGCATATAGATACTAACGGTCACAAACTTCACGGTCTCGCGCACTTGTGAATACTAATGAAGTAGCGAAAGTTGCTTTATAGGATCGTCGGTTCTCTCTGTCCGTCCGTCTGTCCGTCAGTCTTTAAGCTTTATAACTTTAAAACTACGTCGCGACTATAAGGTTCATATTTTACGTGCATATGCGACATTTAACAAGGGTCTGACTGACAAAGTTTCAAGTTGTCAGGTGGTCACGTTCACGAGTAATGGGGTGATAATTGTTGACGATAATGCTTCGTAAACGGACAAAAACTTTATTGCTCATATTGAGAAAAGCCGTTGAGTACAATAATTTTGCTTAAGAAACCTGGGTTTGATTTAGTAACGTTGACGGGTTAGGGTATGACGAAAGTTGACGATAGTGCTTCGTAAATGGGGAAAATTTATATTTGCATATTTTGATTGTACTACTTTGATATATTGATTTTGTTTGATTTAGTACATCGATTTTGCTTCAAGAACCTGGGTACATTTTCGCCACGTTGTACATGGCACCAGGGGATCGGTAATTTTTGTACATGATACGATGGGTGCGGCTATTTGTTTACTTAGTACGAGGGGTATCGGTATTTGTGTTGATGATTCTCGGGGAATCGATTTTTATGTTGATGGTTCTCAGGCTATGGGTATTTTTGTTGATGGTTCTCGGGGTAAGGGTATTTTCATAAATGTTACGATTTGCATGGCGCTTTCGCTACTTCAAGGGTTTCTTAGTGTAACGGGGTAGTTCACTGCAGAAATATTTAAACTTATCATCCGACAATTATTATTGTCATCGCTATCTAATGTAAGATGGTACAAGTGTCGGTATGTGAAGAGTGGTAGTGATACGCGCAATAGGATGCATTTCGAAATATTACACGAGAGTATTTCGTTAAAGTTGTCGACTTGGCATCCAGAGTTAGTCATACAAGTAACGTTAATACATACGGGCAACTTAAACACTTATTTTTAAACCGGATTGATTCTGTATCAGGTTTGTTGTAATAATATCTTTTAAGGTTTATGAAATTGCCATCTTAATGAATGATAGTCAATAAAAGCTGTAAAGCTTATAATGACGAAGCTGCAAGCAAAAGAAAAAGCTTTGCTAAACAGCTAAGGAAAAAGGCTTTGCTAAACAGCTAAAGAAAAAAGCTCAGCTTAAAAGCTAAGCTTTCACTCTACCCATGTCTAAAATTTTCCTTACCGGACCATAGTGGACAGCCCTATAGGCCCTTTAGAATTGACCGATTGACCTGAAAATCAGCGGGGTTGTTTCAAGTGATCCAAAGTATCCCCTAACCAACTTTGGTGCAAATTGGCCAATATCTAAAATTTGCCATATCGACTTCTAGTGTACCCCTGACGGGCCCCGATGTGTGTGTTGACCGATTGGGCTGAAAATCAATATGCATCTTCGGTATCATTGTACTAAGTTAGGTGCAAATTGAATAGTATGTCAAATTTGCCCTGGTGGACCCCTTCCCAGAGTCGTAGGGTTGACCGATTGGACTGAAAATTGGGCACATAAGCTGTTTCTAGGTATCACCGCACCAAGTTTAGTGCAAATCGACTAATATGTCAAATTTGCCCTACCTGACCCTAGTGGACCCCTTTCCGGACCCTTACGGTTGACCGATTGGACTGAAAAATCGGTAGAGCTGTTTCAACTCACCTAACGCATCACAGTACCAAGTTTGGGGCAAATCGAAAATTTTGCCCCTCGGACCCTAGCGGGCTGTCACCAACGACCCCTCGAGTAGACCGATTGGACCGAAAATCAGAAGGGTTCGTGCCAGAGTCCCATAGTGTCAATGCGCCAAGTTTGGTACTAATCGGTCAAGGTTCATGGCTTGTAGAGCACGGGAAGACGGACAGACAAAATGATCGATGTCATTACTTGCTGAGAAAGCTCAGCTTCGTAATAAAAAAAGAAGTTTGAAGAAAGTGTTGAAACACGAACGGTTGTGGTATGCATGAACAAGGTTTTGACAACCGATGTGTTTTCATCGATATCATAAATGTGCCACACTCATGCAAACAACTTATGTCGTTGTGTAGAGGCGGCGATATCTGGACATAATTTTTTACCAAAGACCTTGATACTAATACATGTTTTTATGGGGGCGTTCGTTTACTACAGGTCTCTATTATATATAAATATACATTTTGTGCCACATAAATTTGATAGTTCTCCTCGTATTTCTTATGGCGAGAATGTAAAACTTATCCGGCGCATATAGCCCTCATACAAACCTTCCAAAGAGTTTTATGTCATCATTCTGCAACAATAGGTGCCAGCAAGAGATTGACGGACTTGATGAAAACAGAGAATGGTTCATAAGCATCACATTAGGTACCTAAAGAAGTTAGCAATTATTAATGGTGCCACTCTGTATAAAATTAAGCTGCAGCAAATAAAATACATGCAAGAAGTGTCATTTCGTGTCCTGTCGTCGTCATCAGCACATCATCTCCTCATCACCAGTCTGCAACCACCTCTCAACTTACTTCCGGCGTCTCACAGCCAGTTCCGAATGGTATCCTTACAAGAAAAAAGGTAACTCATCATAAAATTTCTCCTCATTCTGTCAACCGTCACATTATATGTTGTAATTAAACTTTTTAAGATAAATAAACATTGTGTAGTTCAAAGAGATGCAATAAGTAGAGAAGGCGGGAGTATTCCTTAAGCGTAGTTTTCGAAGCCTAGGTTTTTAATTGAAAATGCTGAAGATGAACATGACAACAATCCGGTCTTAGGACGATTAATAAACAAACTATTTAGATTCAGTAAAAATATTGAACAGTATTGAAATTCTTTTCGAATGTACTATTCGGAACTATTTTGTTTTTATTATAGTGATAACTAATTTTGACATGCATATCGTGTCTCATGGTGGTGGACCTCGAATGCTACTGGCTTGTCAATTACAAGTTGCCAGGGTCTGTGATCTGTGACATTCAACAAGGGCATCGCTTTTATGACTTTGCCATACAGGCAAGGTACAACTCGACATTGAGGAGTTGCAGATTTATCCCGCGAATCTCCAATAGGTCTTTCTTAACGAATTATTAGCTTCGCCTTAGACCGCCCCCACTAGTACTACCAATCCATATGGATCCCCTCTAGCCACTCCGCCTGCCATAACCATTACTACTTCTCCTTCATCCTCACTCCCTCCCAACGCAACTCAACAATCTCAGAGCTTACATCACCTTAGCCAAATAGTAAGTTTTATTCAATGTTTTTGAAATTTTTGCTTTCATTTTTATTGGAAGCTTTGGTTAGCTTCTACCCGTGCAACCCCGAGAGTCATAAATATGTTGAGGTGACACCTCTAAACAATAAAAAAACAATGGTACTTCAAATTTTATTTGTTTGGTATGATTCTGTTTACTCACTTCTTAGAACACAATCTAAACTTTATTTCCTTTTATTAATATTTTTCCAGAAAAAAATCATCATAGTTACCGTAGTTGTCACCCTGTCTATAGTCATAGGATGTTCTTGGTATTCCTGTGCCGAATTCGTTTACTGCAGCGTTTCAGAAGGCAGCCTGGTATACCGCTGTTTTTATCTACGCCCAACACGCCCCTTTCCTATATCCTCCCCGAATCTCCAAGGATACTTCAACCCTCTCCACCTCCCTCTCCCTATTATCCTGGATTAAGACATCGGCCCGTCCAAGACGAATCAATGGAATGAATATCGCTGTCAGGCAGGAGTGAGGAAGTCGTGCTGTTCAACCGGTCTGAGCCAGGTACAAAAGAGACTAATGTTAACAATATTCTTATCGGATTGTAAACATAATTTTGTCATCTAAGATACAGGTAAGTAGTGCAAAAAACATAATTAATTTTGTGTCTTTTCAATTAGTAAGACGAAGTGTTCGGGTAAAAGCAGCAAACAGGGATCTCAGCTTCCACTATTAATAATAATAACTAGTCATAACTATTTATACTAATGTATTTTCCGTTATTACGAAGCTGAGCTGCACTTCGAATTTTTGTCTACATATGGGCCTTCGGCAGGAACCCTATTGATTTTGAACCCAATCGATCAACCCTAGGGGTCGCGGGTAGGAGCCCGCAAGGGTCTGAGGGGCAAAATATTCGATTTGCACCACACTTGGTACAGTGATACCTTGGGTCACTGGAAGCATCCCTACCGAGTTTCAGTCCAATCGGTTAACCCTAGGGGTCCGGGAAGGGGCCCAATAAGGTCAAATAGGACAAAATTTAGATTTTGGCTGATTTTCACCAAACTTGGTACAGGGATACCTTGCGTCACTGGAAACAAGCCTACCGATTTTTAGTGCAATCGGTCAACTCCAGGGGTCCTGGAAGGGGTCCACTAGGGTCATATTGGGAAAAATTTATATTTTGGCTTATTTGCACCAAACTAGGCCTACATGGGTCAAATTTTTAATTGTGCCCGATTTGATCCAAGCATGATTCGGTGATAACACAAATAAACCATTTTTGTTAGCTTTTGAGCTAAACTTTTGATCTAAGCTTTTTAGCTGAGCTTTTTAACTTAGCTATTTAGCTAAGCTTTTTAACTAAGCTTTTTAACTAAGCTATTTAGCTATGCTTTGCAACCAAGCTTTTTTTGGCATTCAGCTTCGTCTTTATAAGCTTTACAGCTTTTTATTTATTTTCCTGTCCCGTCTGATCATATGAAGCCATAATATATATAGCATTATATAAATCATACCGGTTATGCATATACATCTCTTTCTCAATGGCATACTATCACAAGACTTTGTTTTTAAGTGAAATATGGGATTGCTGATTATGCAATTTGGCGATAAGAAGGTGGACATTTTCTCATTCGAGTATTTCTCATTCATAAAAGTGGACAACACACAAGAAGAGGGTCTAAAAACTACAAAATGTTTAAAATATTGATTTTAATTTTTCTGGTAGGGCTGCCCAAGGCTCGTTGTCCAGATATGCCCTGTGGGTTCTGCGACCACACCAAGAGCTGCATATTTGTGGTGTACACATCGTAGAATCTTCGATGTATAAAATCTTCAGAACCTCTTGGAAGTGTAAAAATCGCAATCTATACACCTGGAATTTCGAACATCAACTGCAAGCTCCCTGAGAATGATTCAACGTAATGCAAATAATTAACAGTAAGAATTAAAAATCTTCTTGCTTTTCAAGTATTCTTCACTTTCCTTAATGTTAAAAGAATACAAGGCATACAGCTGGAATTAAAGATATGCTTCTGATCAACACCCTGCCTCTCTCAAAGGGGCAGCCGAGAGAAATCAAAAATCGAGCCCTCACGATTCCAGCAAGTCCATCAACTTCTGTTCCAACCACAAATGAGGCTCCCACTATTCCAACTACACAAGCTCCCACTATTCTAATAACACAAGCCCCCACTTTTCCAACAACAAAAGAGGTTCCTACTATTTCAGCAACAAGCTCCTGTCATTCCAATAACACAAGCTCCAGTTATTCCATCAACACAAGCTTCTTTTATTCCAACAACACGAGCTCCTATTATTCCAGCAACACAAGCTCCTATTATTCCAACAACAAAAGAGCCTCCTATTATTCACACGAGTCCTAGTCCTACTGTGAATACTGGAAGCAAAGCATTAAGCCTGACTACAACATCATAGGGAAACACACCAACACCGCCTATGCAACAACAGTCATCACCATTACACGCGTATGTCATTGAAGTATGAGTTGCAGGAACTTTTTAGGAGTAATCAACCATTTCCAATCTACCTCTCTTCAGCAAAGTCGATATTCAGTCGTGTAACTCATATAAATCCATTCAACAAAGACAACGTTGAGATCGACTATGCCGTATCATTATGTCGCCTCGATGAGCTGTATAAGCGGTATCACAAAAAGAATCTTCACGAGAGGGATCACATTTATTTTATGAATCGTTTTATGAATTATTTTATTTGCAATCGTAGCTTTTGATTAGGACACGTCCACATACATGCAAACGGCAACTCATTTTCAAAAATAAATGCCATGAAAATCCTACATGGAAACCAATTCCAGACGGAACCTTTAAAGGAACGAATTTCAGCATTCCATCCAAGTTTTTTAGCTCCCTTCCAAAGGATCATTCTTGTGCAAGGACATTCACTTAAACACAATTATTTCTGTGACTACGACATTATAACTAAACATAATAACTACTCATTATGTGTTATGTATCAGGATCGCAAAGAAACCAAGGTAGAACCTTAAGCACGTCAAATCTGTTTCACGTATAAGAAGTTTCTCGAAGTCATCGTAGTAACTAGACTTAACACTGGCTTTATGCATATGTATGCTTATGTAATACGCATAAGGTGTTGGCTTTATGCATAGTATTATGCGTGAATGTTGGACATGTTCTTATGCATAAATATTATTATGTAAGAATGTTGTTATGTACATATCCAGTACTTTTTCCAATGACTTTTCGTTTTACCATAAGCATAGAAAATTTAAAATAAGAATTGTTCCGTCGCATACATCATCGGAACTTGATTGGCGATGAACTTGAACATTCGGACGGACTCCTCGGAGAGACGTATGATGATGATGAAGTAAGGGTGATAAACACGATGAATTCGAGGGTGCGTACATGGGCTGTGGAAACGAGTTGGGTCGTGAACTTAAAAAGACTCCATTTCCTAACGTATCTACTTGTGGAAATGTTGTCGCCCCTTTGTTGCCCGTACAAGGAATGCAGGAATCTAATAATGTATGAGTGATTAAAAAGATGAAAATGAGAGTGCGTACTTGGGCAGTTGTAACGGTTGCGTCGTGAACGTTAAACACGCCTCTAACTTGCCTTTACGTGCGTATCTGAATGTGGAAATGTCGCCCTTCTTTCTTTGCAAGTAGTGTAAGTGTAGGTAATTTTGTTTTATTGTGTAATTGTTTTATTGTGCATGAAGTAAGGAAAAACACACAAAACAAGGTGAGTATCATTACTTTTTATTATTATACAACCTACAAATTCTTTTTTCTAACTTAATCAATGCTTTCGTATAAAATTTTCACAAAGGTAATGGTAGTATTTCTGAACACTAAAATTAGTCTTACCTCCGGATACCCTTCTGATCGCATGTTGGAGAAAGACCCGATATTTGTTACTTTTGTGGGCGAGAGTTCAATGACAGTCGCCGATTGCAGACTCACCCTTGTCCACAAAAGAAAGAAATTTCCCTCTCCCGTTTCGAGTGTATCTTCTGTCCATATACATTTGCGTATAAAAGTGCATTGAATAAGCATCTTCATGAGCATGTTAAGGAAAAACCCCTTTTTTGAGGGGTTTGTGGGAAAGAATACGCCACTGGAGGTGGTTCCCCGCGACCCGACGCCCGAGCCTCCGGACCCGACGTCACCTGAGCCCCTGGACCGATGTAACCCGAGCCGCCAGACCCGACGTTGCACCCGAGTCCCTAGACCCGACACCCAAGCCCCCAGACCCGACGTCACCCGAGCCCCTAGACCCGACACCCGAGCCCCCAGACCCGAC
>VICI01001860.1:0-19452 GCA_019593645.1 Akabosia matsudoensis | reverse complement strand
GCTGAGCGAAGTGGAAATGGTGATGATTTACCAGGCCAAAGGTTCCTACGAATTTCAGACGAAGTCTAAAGAAGGGAAGCTTGACTGGACGGAAATTTTGGATATGGCAGGAGTAAGGATGCCATTAGTAATAAGATATTGGTTATGAATTGGATTGGTCATTTAACTATATGTTTTCGTACAGGTGACGGCTATAACGGAAGACGAGGCGGAACAATGGGTTCGTCGGAACTATCTGGTCCATCGCTTTCTCGGTACACATGGGTGCCTCCAATGGTTAAAAAAGAATGTGACCATGGAAAACGGATCTAAGATACGGAATTCGCTGAATGCACAGCGTTACGTGCCATTTGACCGACATGATATAAACTTGAACAGGCTTGCCGAGCAAGGACGAGAGGGTGGATTCTGGTTTAACTGGGAAGGATATATTCCAGCAAATGGTCGACTGACGGGGATCAAGAATCCAGACCCTGATGTTCACGTATGTTTACTTAAAAACTTGTAAAAACAAATTGTGATTAAAAAAGTTGGAGTAAGTGCACGTAACAAGTTAGTTTGGTTGTTTTTTCTAGAGGGAGGTAACTGATGCCCGTGTTTTATGGGAGCTGAGCAAAATGCCAGACTCCCAGAAATGCGGTGAGGAGGGAATTATATTTAACGACGAAAAGTTGGACGCCTTTCGGTTAAAGTGGGTGAGTATGAAAAGCTAGCTTTGGCATTTGCTTATTATATCTTTGTTATCATGTTATCACCTTGTCAATAAAAAAATTGGTGTTTCTCATTCACAGAGCAATCACGACGGGCCGCTAGAAGTTCTAAGACTGGATATAATTTCACTCGCAGATGATGGGTTGACATTTCCTGACGAGGATCGCTACTCTGCGGTGCACATTTTTTACCAGCTGGTGCTTTACTTTCAAGGCGGCGTTCGGTTTGATACGCAGCCACTTCCAGGAATCCTTATCATGGTTATCGAAAGCGGTCTTCGTCACGGAACCTTAACATCATGCCGTGAGATGGGCGATATGGTGTACGTGGTTCGTCAAGGAGCTGTTCCAAAACTCAGCAGGGCGTCATTATTTTAATGCCAACGGTGCAACGTTCATCAGAATCCAGTTCCAGCTACTACTTATGGGCAGCGAAAGTGGTTGGTGGGGTAATCCGCAATTGAAATCATTATACGAGCATTGTAAAAATGGGTGGGGAGGTGGAATGCAGAGAATTGCTTTGTCCATTTCGTCATTGAACAAAATTATGTTACCTTTGAAGTTTCTAGAGAATTTATCTATGTTTCGCATAAAAGTTTTAATAATTGATTTTAATTAGACGGAATCGAACCCTGTAACTTTTTGCTATGAATTTCTTTTCTGTATTATTGCATGTCTCTAAAGCACAGAATAAATTTGAGTAGATGAGAAGCTTTTGAAGGATTGGACATTTGCTCAAAGTTTACCAAATAATTATATTGTAGAAGGACTATTAATTTTTCTTTCAATTGTCATATAATAAATATTGCTCATGCATGTCCAAAGTCCTAATCGTAGGTTAGGATCGACAAACTTTGAAGTAAGCAGAACCGTAATATTTCTTGCTTTCGTGTTTCTCATAAAAATTGCACTCAAACCTGAAATTCGCGGGAGTATATAAATAGAGAGGTCAATATTTTTATTTTTTACAGTGGTTCAACCTTTCTTTTGTGTTTAAGAGCGGGTCAATATCACATTTTGAGGACTGTAGTGTTTAAAGGTTAGTTATTGTCGTGGTGAGATTGTCCTAACTTAATGCGTCCTAAGCCGCTGTTTGGATTAGGACCACAGGATTGAAGATTTAGATTTCTGAATGCTGGACACTTTTATTGTATGTGCACTCTATTTCACTGCCGACGATTTGATTTCAGGCTCAGGAAGTATTTAAGTGTTGTTTTGTTCATCTAGCAGTATTGTGAGTTATTTTCATGCCATAAGGAATATTTCGAGTGATTGTTTTCCGTGTTCATTTGCAGTTACAATGGCCGATGTAGCAAGCAAGATGAGTGGTGACGGGGGGTTTCGCATTTACTTCGCTCGAGCTGTTGAGGAGTACCTCCACCCAAGGACAGACGGAAAAATAGACTGGGAGAATGTTTTAACGAGAGCCGGGGTAGGTCAACAATGAGCGATGCGAATCTGCATGTGAGACGCTAAGCTTATATACCCATTAAATTTTAGGTGCATGGAATAACGGCCGAAGAAGCGGAAGCCTGGACTAAATGGAATTTTGTCCAGAATCGAATTAATAGTGCAGAGACCATGATGAAATGGCTTAAAAACCACCCCCCCGAACTGGAAGAATTCTACGGGATTTTTTGTGGATATACAACACAAATTCTGGAAGTTGAATGGAATGCTGCGTTGCACGTTTGTCTTCTTACTAAACTTATGAAGAGAAATTGGATAAATTTTTGATAAAATATGTGTTGACAAACTACAGGAAAGACGTAATTTATGCTTTTGGGCCTTAGAACAGGTCGATAATAATTTCGAACGCACCATGCACGACGTTGGTTACTGGAAAAATAAAGTTTTACAGTGTCAGGTTTGAAAAAAAATTTTGTCGAAAAGACCACTAAGGTTAGAAAAATGTATGAATTTGAACGGTTGTACCTTTAAATTCTTTTTTTATATCTGTAGGTCGATGACGAATCCGTAGTAATTGGTGATTTGAATGAAGCGGCAACAAATATGAAGCTGGATGTGTTTGCAGAATTTTCTTACAACGGCATGGCGGGCTTTCCTGACGTTGACCAGTATTGTGCCATGTTTATTTTCTACAAGTTGCTGGGTAATTGGACTGAAAAGGACCCCATAAACGATCAGAAATATCGGTCTCGGTTGGACCAGGTGATCATTACGTCAATGGAGCAGGGAATTTTGAGTTCGCGTAGAACTGTTGACGAGTGGGCGAAATGGTGGGTTGACGATTTGTTTCACAAACCTGGAGCTGCCGACTACTTTCACGCGGACGTTCAAAACATTACGCGGCTTCAGTACGTGGTGCTATGTGGAGGAAGGAGGTGCAATTGGTGGGGAGTTGGAAGACTACGAAAGCTGAAACACTTGGTTAAAAACGGCTGGAGTTGGAGCACGGGAATAAAACGGTGCCTTCCTTCATTGTATGGAATGAAATGAAAAAGAAACTTGCCGTTAAAATTGTGACTAGTATTACTCTCGTCTACTGGTTATTGATCAGATTTATATCATTGCCGTTTCTGTAGTATTTTTACCAGTTTAGCAAATATGTGTACATTTCTTATAGCTTTTAAGTTTTACCAAATGAATTTTGTACCACTGTGTGACGGAATCAAGTCAGTTTGCGTTACGATCTATTACCTTTGTCACAACGTTTCTCAATGACCGCCTAATTTTTAGTGTAACATTGACAATAAATAATGAATCTCTAAGATGCTCGATATTCAGTCGATAGAAATGATGTAAATGCCAAGGAATTCTTTGCTATTACTTAAATAAAATATCATTCGCTCAATTACAAACATTAAATAATTCTCGCAAGTGTCCAAAGTCCAAATCGACGGTTAGGACTGACTAACTTTGAAGTATCCGCAACTACCAGATTTCATAGATTCTTAAAAATTCATAAAATATGCACTCAAACCTGAAATTCGTGTGAGTATATAAATAGAGCGGTCTAATATTTTGTTGGTGACAGTGGTTCAACTTTTGTTTGTGTTTAAAAACGAGTCAACATCACATTTTGAGGAGTGTAATGTTTAATAGAGAATAGTGATTGCCGTGGTGGATATGTCCTAACTTAATGCGTCCTAAGTGGCTGTTTGGATTAGGACACAAACAGTGAAGCAGTAATTTTGACTAAAGCAGCAGGGATTCGTAACACTCTTTTGTTTTATTGTGCTCTCAAACGGAAATTCTTCTGCCGACTATTTGATTTCAGGTTCGGGAAGCATTTTTCTTACTTTTCATGACGATCCAGCAATAGTGACAGAAATCTGAGTGATTTTTTGCTGGGTAATTTGCAGTGACAATGGCCCATGTCGCAGGGAAGCTGAGTGAGGTAGACATGCTACTTCTTTATCACGCACGAGCTGTTGAGGAGTACCTCGACCCAAAAACTGCCGGAAAAATAGACTGGGAGGGTGTTTTCACCAGAGCGGGGGTAGGTTAACAATGAGCGCGGAGAAACTACAATTTTAAGGATAAACTTGTGTTTGCCTTGTATTTCAGGTGCACGAAATATCGGCCGAAGAAGCGGAAGCGTGGACCAAATGGAATTTTGTGCAGAATCGAGTAAACAGTGCTGAGACATTGTTGAAATGGCTTGAGAACCAAGAAGATCGTGATGATTCCGTAGATTGGATCCTCAGTACAGCCCCTTACGGTCAATCAACTGAAGGATGGTGGAGCTTTGAAGGAATGAAAGCTGGTAACTTTCTGACTGCCGGATACTATACAGGAATGAGAGAAGCTGACTACACGGCTGTGATGCATGTATGTCTACTTTCTAAGTCTGGGAGGGAAAATTGCATGCATTTCTATATACATACTAACTTTTGTGTTTATAAAATACAGGAAAGATGGGATATATCCGCGTGGGCCCAACTCGAGGTTGAAAATGACTTTGAACGCACCTTGGACGATGATGTTTACTGGCAGAATGCAGTTCGACAGTATCAGGTATGAAACAATTACGGTTGAGTTGAAAACACCGCTAAGAATAGGAACAAGGTATAAACATGCATGGTTTTCTCGTTAACTTCTTGGATTTTGATGCTTGTAGGTCGAAGAGAGGCGCGAAGTAATGGGAGATTTGAATGAGGTGGCAAGAAATCTGAAGCTGGATAGGTTTTCACGCTCTTGTGACAAGAACCTTGAGGGCTTTCCTGACAATGACCAGTATTGTGCCATTTTTATGTTCTACATGCTGCTGAGAAACTTTACTGTTATTGAGTTTGAAACTAAAAAAGATCTCGATTATCGGTCTTTGCTGGATCGCGTCATCATCGAGTCAACAACCCGACGGGTTTTAAGTTCTCGCAGAACAGTTGACGAGTGGGCGAAATGGTGGGTTGGCGAGCTGTTTCACAACTCTGGAGGTGCCAAATACTTTCATGCCAACCCCCGGAATTTTACGCGGCTTCAGTACGAGGTGCTACGACAAGGAAGGAGTTGCAACTGGTGGGGAGTTTTGAAGCTTGAACAACTAAACGTCCTGGTTACAAATGGCTGGAGTTGGGGAACGAAGCGGCGCCTTTCATCTTTATGCAGAATGAAATAAAAATAGTGGGTTTGGTTGCGAAATTGTGACAAAGCTGACTCTCGTCTCGTCGTCATTTCCAAAAAATGTAATTTTTATGTTTCTCGAGTATTTGTTCTAGCTTAGCAAATGTGTGCAGTTTCTAGCGTTTTCTTTTCAACAAATGAATTTTTTAAAGTACTGTGTTACGGTATCATTCATAAATTAGGTTTGTTAATGTTCTCTCGATAGTTATGTTAACGCCAAGAAAAATGTTTTAAATTTCGGAAAAATAAACCCCTCGTTCTATAAAAAAATTAAACTCGCAAGTTTCCAAAGTCCTAATCGTCGGTTAGGACTGACTAACTTTGAAGCTGGCATCTCATAAAAACATGCACTTGAACCTCTAACTCTGTTGGGTATATAAATAGAGAGGTCTCTAAATGGATAGTAACGTCTATCTATCGTCTGCCTGATGGAAGAGCGGGTCATCAGCGAATAGTGCCAGGGCTCGTCTTTTAATACCCAAGTTTATTGTGGTGGGTCTGTCCTAACTTAATACGTCCTAAGCCGCTGTTTGGATTAGGACAACAAGAAATAATAAGTCAGTAATATCTACATATTCAGGTATAATTTGCTGCGACGATGGCAGATGTAGCAGGAAAGTTGAGTGAGGTGGACATGCTACTTCTTTATCAAGCAAAAGCTGTTGAGGAGTACCTCGACCCACGAACTGACGGGAAAATCGACTGGGAGAGTGTTTTCACGAGAGCAGGGGTAAGTCAACGATGACTGATGAGATTGTACAACTGAGAGGATGAACATGTGCGTTCCTTTTATTTCAGGTTCACGAAATAACTGCAGAAGAAGCGAAAGCGTGGGCCAAATGGAATTTTGTCCACAATCGAGTTGGTAGCGCTGAGACATGGCGGACATGGCTTGAGAACCAAGGAGATCGTGATGGGTCGCTAAAGTGGTTCCTGAATACGGCCCCTTACGGTCAATCAATTGAAGGATGGAGGAGCTATGAAGGTGAGAGAGCTGGTCACTTTCTGATTGCAGGATATTTCACTGGAATGACAAAGGCTGACTACACGGCTGCTATGCATGTAAGTCTACTTACTAAACTTTATTCGACTAAATTTAACTACACATTTGCAGATATAAAATTTTATGTATATAAAACACAGGAAAGGTGGGATTTATCTGCATGGGTACAAGTAAATGTGAGAAATAATTTTGAGCGCACCTTGGACGACGACGTGTACTGGCAAAATGCAGTTGAAGAGTATCAGGTGAGAAAAAGGTTTTGTTGGAGAAACTAGCAACAGTACCAACAGGGTAGGAAATTGAATGGTTCCATCATTAAATATCTTTGATTTTGATGTTTGTAGTTCGCAAAAGGGCGCAAAGTAATGGGCGATTTGATTGAAGTGGTGAAAAATCTGAAGCTGGATAGGTTTACACACTGTTGTAACAAGTACATGAAGGGCTTTCCGGACGATGACCGTTACTGTGCCGTTTTTATTTTCTACAACGTGCTCAGAAAATATAAAGTGATTCGATTTGGGACTACTAACGATCACGACTATCGTTCGTTACTGGATCGGGTGATCATCAAGGCAATGACGCGAGGAGTTTTAACTTCTCGAAGAACTGCGGACGGTTGGGCGAAGTGGTGGGTTGATGAGTTATTTCACAACCCGGGAGGTGCCAATTACTTTCATGTAAACCCTCGGAATTTTACGCGGATTCAGTACGAGGTGCTACGACAAGGAAGGAGCTGCAACTGGTGGGGAGTTCTAAGACTACAAAAGTTAAACAACTTGGTTACAAACGGCTGGAGTTGGAGCATGGGAATAAAACGGTGCCTTCCTTCATTGTATGGAATGAAATGATAATGAAACTTTTACCGGTAAAAATGTGACTAGGAATACTTTCTTCTCTTGATTATTCGCTAAATAATATTAGTTTTCGCTTTTTTGTATTAGTACCAGTGTAGTAAATGTATGTACTTATCTTATAGCGTTTTCTTTTAAGTAAATGAATTTTTTGCCTCCGAAATACAGAATCACCAATTGTAAGGTTACGTTTATTTTGTCAAAAAGTTTCTGAATCGCATGTCGTTACATCTCATTTAATCTTCTTCAACTGAAATAAATTAATGCTTGCAAGTGTCCAATGTCCAAATCGACGCTTAGGATCTACAAACTTCAAAGTATATGGAACAGTCGGATTACATTGCTTCGAAAATCTCTCAAAAAATTGAACTGGCCCACCGAATTCTGGAAAGTATATAAATAGAGAGGTTTCTAGTTTTTGTTTCTACTAAAGGTTTACGTCTGGACTCCCTATCTTCCTCGGAAATAAAGTGATACTTTTGTTTTGTGCTTAAAAGAGAGTGTCTACCTCAGGTTTGAAGGAGTGTAGGGTTTGAATGCAAACGCTTGACGTGGTAGGTATATCCAAACTTAATGCGTCCTAACTGGCTGTTTGGATTCGGAGTCCAGAAATAAAGCAGTACTTTAGATTTGGTGATTTTGAACACTTTTAATTTTTCGGGCAATCCAGCAGAAGTTTATTTCAGGTTCGGGAAGTATTTTCTTTTTTTTTTCATTGTTGATGTAGCAACATTTTCAGTAATTATCTAGGGCTTAGTAGTTTAAGTGATTTCGTTCGGGGTAATTTTCAGTGACAATGGCCGATGTGGCAAGTAAGCTGAATGAGGTAGACATGCTACTTCTTTATCACGCACTAGCTGTTGAGGAGTACCTCAACCCACGAACTGACGGGAAGATCGACTGGGAGGGTGTTTTCACCAGAGCAGGGGTAAGGCAATAATGTAAGTTGACTAGCTACAACTGAGAGGATAAACATATGCGTTTCTTGTATTTCAGTTACACGCAATAACTGCAGAAGAAGCGGAAGCGTGGGCCAAATGGAATTTCGTGCAGAATCGAGTAAACAGTGCAGAGACAATGTTGAAATGGCTTGAGAGCCAAGAAGGTCGTGATGGGCCCCTAAAGTGGATCCTCAGTACGGCCCCTTACGGTCAATCAGTTGAAGGATGGAGGAGCGAGGAAGGAGAGGACGATGGTCACTTTTCGATTGCCGGATATTACACAGGAATGAGAGAAGCTGACTACACGGCTGCGATGCATGTACGTCTACTTTCTAAGTCTGGGGGGGGAAATTGCATGAATTTTTATATACATACTAACTTTTGTGTTTATAAACTACAGGAAAGATGGGATCTAAGTGGATGGGCGCAAATCGAGGTTGAAGATAATTTTGAACAAACTATGGACAACGATATTTACTGGCAAAATGCAGTTCGACAGTTTCAGGTGAGAAAGCGCATGATTTTGCAGTAGTGCCCAAAACAATAGCAACAGGGAAGGAAGTTGGTAATATTTTCTTTAATTTTTTGTTTGGATATTTTTAGGTCGAAGAGAACCTTAAAGTTAGGGGTGACTTGAATGAGGTGGCACAAAATCTGAAGCTGGATAGGTTTGCATCCTGTTGTGACAGGCATCTAAAGGCTTTCCCTGACAATGACCGGTACTGTGCCATTTTTATTTTCTACAAGTTGCTGAGAAAACTTCCCGTGATCAAATTTGGGACGGACACCGATGAAGAATATCGTTCTTTACTGGATCGGGTGATCATCAAGGCAATGACGCGAGGAGTTTTAAGTTCTCGACGAACTGCGGACGGGTGGGCTGAATGGTGGATTGGCGAGCTTTTTCACAACTCTGGAGCTGCCAATTACTTTCACGCAAACGCCAAAAGCTTTACGCGTCTTCAGTACGAGGTGTTACGACAGGGAAGGAGCTGCAACTGGTGGGGAGTTTCGGGACTGCAAAAGTTAAACAACTTGGTTACAAACGGCTGGAATTGGAGCACGGGAATGAAGCGATGCGTTCCTTCTTTGTGTGAAAAGAAATGAGAATGAAAGTGTTACCGGTAAAATTGTGTTAAGGATAGCTCTCGTCAGTTTACAAGAAAATGAAATTTACAATTATACTTCAAAATTTTACAAAAAAATGTTGTTTTTTCTCTTTCTTTAGTATTTTAACCAGTCTAGCAAATGTGTGTAGTTCTCTTTAAGCGTTTTGTTTTTAACAAATGAATTTTTACGTGTAACGTTTATTTTTACGTCTTTAAGTGTAAAGTGCAGTGTTACGGAGTCAAATTTAAGTGAAGCTCCTTAATATGCTCTCCAGTGTAAGTATGTTAATGTCAATGGAAATGTATTTTGTTTCTGAAATAAACTAACACTTGTTCTAAAATAAAAATACTCGCAAGTGTCCAAAGTCCGAATCGACGGTTAGGACTGATTAACTTTGAACCGGGCATCTCATAAAAACGTCTCGTAATCCCGCACTCGAGCCTCGAACTCGGGAGGGTATATAAATAGAGAGGTCTCTAACTGCGTTGTAGCGTCACTAATCTGATCTAAATACTTTTCTATCTGATGGAAGAGTGGGTCATCTGCGGAAAGTGCCAGCGCTCGCCTTTAAAACATAGGTTACAGTCGTGGTGGGTTTGTCCTAACTTAATGCGTCCTAAGTCGCTGTTTGGATTAGGACAACAAGGATAATTTGCCGTGACAATGGCCGATGTAGCAGGAAAGCTGAGTGAGGTAGACATGCTACTTCTTTATCACGCACGAGCTGTTGAGGAGTACCTCAACCCACGAACTGACGGGAAGATAGACTGGGAGAGTGTTTTCACGAGAGCGGGGGTAAGTCAATAATGAAAGATGACTAGCTACAACTGAGATGATGCTAAGCTTGTGTGTGCTTTGTAATTTAGGTGCACGAAATAACGCCCGAAGAAGCGGAAGCGTGGACTAGATGGAATTTTGTCCAGAACCGTGTTAACAGTGCGGGGAGATTGTTAGGATGGCTTGAAAACCAGGAAGATCGTGATGATTCCGTAGATTGGATCCTCAGTACGGCTCCTTACGGTCAATCAACCGAAGGATGGAGGAGCTATTCAAATGAAAAAGCTGGTCAATTTGGGTTTGACGGATATTACACAGGAATGAGAGAAGCTGACTACACGGCTGCGATGCATGTACGCATAGTTGCAAAATTAAATAAATTTGACCATATATTTTCAACCATAATAAGTTATGTGTGTATAAAATGCAGGAACGATGGGAAATATCAGCGTGGGCTCAACTCATGGTTGATTATAATTTTGAGCGACCCATAGACGACGATGCTTACTGGCAAAATGCAGTTCAGGAGTATCAGGTATGATAAAGTTACGTTTTTGTTGTAGTTACCAGTAAAAATAGCAACATGGCAGAAGTTTGAATTGTTTTCTCCTTACATTAATTGATTTTGATATTTGTAGATCACTGAGAGGCGCAGAGTCATGGGCAATTTGCGTGAGCTTGCAAGAAATCTGAAGCTAGATAGGTTTGCAGATTACATTTCGCACCTGCAGGGCATTCCTGATGTTGACCAGTATTGTGCCATTTATATTTTCTACATGTTGCTAAGAAACTTTACTGTGGTTGAGTTTGAGACTAAAAACGATCAAGATTATCGCTCCTTGCTGGATCGGGTCATCATCGAGTCAGCGACCCGACGAGTTTTAAGTTCTCGCCGAACTGTAGACGAATGGGCGAAATGGTGGGTTGACGAGCTCTTTCACAACTCGGGAGGAGCCGAATATTTTCATGCAAACCCCCGGAATTTTGCGCGGCTCCAGTTCGAGGTGCTTCGTCAAGGAAGGAGTTGCAACTGGTGGGGAGTTTCGGGACCGCAAAAGTTAAACAACTTGGTTATAAACGGATGGAGGTGGAGCATGGGAATAAAGCGATGCGTTCCTTCTTTGTGTGAAATGAAGTGAAAATGAAAGTGTTACCGGTAAAATTGTGTTAAGGATAACGGGACTTTACAAGAAAATGAAATTTACAATTATACTTAGAAATTTTTCGAAAAATGTCATTTTATCGTTCTTTAGTATTTGTACCATTCTAGCAAATATGTGTAGTTTTCTTCTAGCGTTTTTGTTTTAACAAATGAGTTATTTTAAGTACTGTGTTACGTAATCAAATATAAGTGAAAATCCTTAATATTCTCTTACGATTGTAATTATAATAATGCCAAGAAAAATGCTTTCTGTTTCTGAAATAAAATACCACTCGATCTAAAATAAAAATACTCGCAAGTGTCCAAAGTCCTAATCGACGGTTAGGACCGACTAACTTTGAACCGGACATCTCATAAAAACGTTTCATAATCTAGCACTCGAGCCTCGAACTCTGGTGGGTATATAAATAGAGAGGTCTGCAAATGCGTAGTAACGTCACAAATCTGATCTAAATACATTTGTATCTAATGGAAGAGCGGTTCAACAGCTAAGAATAGTGCCGGGGCTACTCTTTAAATACCTAGGTTTATCGTGGGGGGTTTGTCCTAACTTAATACGTCCTAAGCTGCTATTTGGATTAGGACCCCAGGATTGAAGATTTTGATTTAGGAATACTGGACACTTTTTATTATTCGTGCACTTTATTTCACTGCGAACGATTTGATTCCAGGATCAGGCAGCATTTTAGTGGTTTGTTGTTCATCTAGCTGTATTGTAAGTAATTTTCCTGCCAAGAGGAAATTTTCTTGTGGCAAAATTTCGGGAGCGTAAGTATTTCAAGTGATTGTTTTCCGTCATTATTTGCAGTGACAATGGCTGATGTAGCAAGTAAGCTGATATGGGACGAAGGGTTCCTGATTGTTCTCGCTCGAGCTGTTGAGGAGTACATTGACCCACGAAAAGACGGGAAATTTGACTGGGAGAGTGTTTTCACCAGAGCGGGGGTAAGTCAATAATGCAAGATGACTAGCTACAACTGAGATGATAAGCTTGTGTGTGCTTTGTAATTTAGGTGCACGAAGTAACTGCAGAAGAAGCGGAAGCGTGGACCAAATGGAATTTTGTCCAGAATCGAGTTGAGAGCGCAGAGACAATGCGAAAATGGCTTGAAGACCAGGGGAGAGAAGTAACAGATTACTTCTCCTTTGATTTTGAAGGATATTTTACCGTAATTCCTGCTGGTGGTATCACGGCTGTGTTGCAGGTTAGTCTTCTTACTAAAACTTGTGAAGGGAAATTTTATTAATTTGTAAACTTATACGTTATGGGTGTACAAAAAACAGGACAGATTTGATACATCAGATTGGGCCAAAGGAAAGCTTGATAATGATTTTACACGCACGATGGACGACGAAGATTACTGGAAAAATAAAGTTCTAGAGTATCAGGTATGACAAAAAACCTTTTCGGGGATACCAGCAACATTGGCGAAAGTTAGCAATTTGAACGGGAGTCTCTTTAAGGTCTCGGATTTTGATTTTTATAGGGCGAGGTGGGTCGTGTAGTACCAGGTGATTTGACTGAGGTGGCATACTATCTGAAGCTGGATTCATTTGCACACTTTTGTAACCGGGACCTGGTGGCCTTTCCGGACGTTGACCAGTATTGCGCCATGTTCATTTTCTACAAGTTGCTGTCAAAGTTGGGGATCGAATACCCGGACAATGATCAAGAATATCCATCTTTACTGGATCGGGTGATCAACTCGTCTATGAAAAGACGACTTTTGAGACCGCGTAGAACTGGCGAAGAGTGGGCAAAATGGTGGGTTGGTGAGTTGTTTCATAACCCGGGAGCTGGCGACTACTTTCATGCAAACGAGCAAACCATTACGCGGATTCAGTACGAGGTCCTACGGCAAGGAAGGAGCTGCAACTGGTGGGGAGTTCTAACACTACAAAAGTTGAACAACTTGGTTACTAACGGCTGGAGTTGGAGCATGGGGATAAAACGGTGCCTTCCTTCCCTAAGTGGGTTGAAATAAAAATGAAAGTGGTACCGATAAATTTGTGTCAATGATAACTCTCGTCTCTTTGTTATTCTACAAGAACATGTTATTTAATGTTTCTTGAGTATTTGTACCAGTTTAGCAAGTAAGTGTACTCTTCTTATAGCTTTTAAAATTTAACAAATGAATTTTGTACTAATGAATTACAGAATCATATATTGTCGGGTTACGATCTTTGTCGAAACTGTATCGAATGCTATTACTTCTTATTAACTCTACTTTTACTGAAATAAACTAATGCTCACAAGTTTGCAAAGTCCAAATCGACGGTTTGGATCTAAAAACTTTGAAGCGTCTGGAAAGCTCAGATTTCATTATTTCGAAAAATCTCATAAAAACTGAACTGAGCCACCAAATTCTGGTGGGTATATAAATAGAGAGGTTTTTAGTTTTAGTTTTTACCAAAGGTTTAACTGCAGAATAATGCCTATCTTCCTCGGAAAAAAAGTGGTCCAACTTTCCTTTTGTGTTTTTAAAAGCGTGTCAACATCACATTTTGAGGAGTGTAGTGTTTAAAGGTTAGTGCTTGTCGTGGTGGGTTGCTCCAAAGTTAATGCGTCCTAAGCGGCTATTTGGATTAGGATCCCAAAAACGAAGCAGCAATTCCGATTAAGGGATACTAGACACTTTTATTATTGCACTTGAACGGAAATTTCACTGCCGACGATTTGATTTCAAGTTCGGGAAGCATTGTAGTTTTTTCCCAGTCGATCTAGCAATAGTCTCAATAATTTGGTTGGTAGGTAGTTTGAGTGATTTCATTAGGTGGTAATTTTCAGTGACAATGGCCGATGTGGTAAATAATATGAGTGAGGTAGACATGTTACTTATTTATAACGCACGAGCCGTTGAGGAGTACCTCAACCCACGAACTGACGGGAAAATAGACTGGGATAGTGTTTTCAGGAGAACCGGGGTAAGTCAACCATGAGAGATGAGTAGCTGCAATTGAAGGGATAAACTTATGTGTGTCTTGTATTTTAGTTGCACGACATCACTGCAGAAGAAGCGGAAGCGTGGACCAAATGGAATTTTGTGCAGAATCGAGTAAACAGTGCAGAGACGTTGTTGAAATGGCTGAAAGAGCAAGAGGATCGTGATTCTTCCCTACAGCGGATCCTCAGTACTGCCCCTTACGGTGAATCAACCGATGGATGGAGGAACTTTGCAAATGAAAAAGCTGGTCAATTTACGGTTGCCGGCTATTATACTGGAATGAGAGAAGCTGACTACACGGCTGTGGTGGATGTTGGTTCACTTACTAAGCTTATTAAGGGACATTTTATAAATTTTTTTATCCACATACTAATTTATGTGTTTTCATATACAGGAGAGATGGGATATATGTGCATGGGCGCAACTCGAGGTTGACAATGACTTTGAACGCACAATGGACGATGAAACTTACTGGCAAAATGCAGTACTACAGTACCAGGTATGAAAAAGTTATAGCGTTTGAGATGGAAAGACCACCTACAGTAGCAGTAGTAAATTGCATGGTGTTCTCCATAATTTCTTGGATGTTGATTTTTTTAGGTCTCTGAGGGGCGCGAAGTAATTGGAGATTTGAATGAGGTGGCAAAAAACCTTAAGCTGGATAGGTTTTCGAAGTGTTGTATCAATTACGTTGAGGAATTTCCTGATGTTGACCACTACTGTGCCATTTATATTTTCTACAACTTGCTGAGAAACTGTTCTGAGGTTCGATTTGAGACTAAAAAAGATGAAGATTATCGCTCTCAACTGGATCGCGTGATCATCGAGTCAACGACCCGACGATTTTTAAGTTCTCGCCGAACAGTAGACGAGTGGGCGAAATGGTGGGTTGACGAGCTGTTTCACAACTCTAGAGGTGCCAAATACTTTCATTCAAACGCCCAAAACTTGACGCGGCTTCAGTACGAGGTGCTACGTCAAGGAAGGAGCTGCAACTGGTGGGGAGTTCTAAGACTACAAAAGTTGAACAACTTGGTTACTAACGGCTGGAGTTGGAGCATGGGGATAAAACGGTGCGTTCCATCTTTGTGTGAAATGAAATAAAAATGAAATTTGAACCGGTAAAATTGTGACTAGGATTACTATCGACTCTTGGTTATTGAGCAAAATTAATTTAAATTTCTTTTTCTTGGGTATTTGTACCAGTTTAGCAAATGAGTGTGGTTTTCTTGTAGCGTTTCCGTTTTTAACGATGAATTTTTTTAAATACTGTGTTACTTGCAAAATTGAGAACAAAATTGCTTTGAGGCTTTGTCGTTAGTTGACAATTTGAACTGTTTCTGTTTCTCGAGTAGTTGTACCAGTTTACGGAATGTGTGTACTTTTTTTTAGCTTTTAAGTTTTAACAAATGAATTTTTACCACCGCGTTAAAGAATCATAAAGGTCACAGTGTTTGTTACTAAGCTTCTGTACTACAGGGTATATTTGAATGATTATTAAAAAATGATGTACCAAGTTAATCGATTTTCATTAAGGAAAGTTTTTTCTCAATTACTGAAATAAACCAAGCCTCGCAAGTGTCCAAAGTCCTAATCGACGGTTAGGACTGACTAACTTTGAAGTATCTGGAACTATCAGATTTCATTCATTCGAGTTTATCATCAAAAATAGAACTAAGAACTCGAATTCTGGTGAGTATATAAGGAGGGATGTCTCTAAATGGGTAGTAACGTCACGAATCGAATCTTAATTAATTTCTAACTACTGGACGAGCGAGCGAAAAGTGGCCCGCGTTGATTAGGACTTAGGACGGTTCGAAAGGGTTATTTGTCTCCTGCTGGACATGTGAGCAAGTAGTTACTTGGCTTTGAAGTTCAATGGTAGTTATCGACGTTAAGAACCTCCGTTGAAATACTTGAGGCCCCAATTATGGCATGAGGGAGTACATGACATGTAGGAGCAGACATTCCAAATGCGGTTTCTGAATCCTCAATTTCAGTAAAGAACGAAGTACATCAGGCACCAACATAGGGCTAAACACAATACATGATATGAATGAGCAGTCATTCCGAATGCAGGTTCTGAATCCTCGTTTTCAGTATTCCAGATGTCGGAAAAGATAGAGCTTGAGCAGAGCGATATACAGGTTCGACGGTCGCCGTTAAAAAATTAAACTACCTCAGGGGTATACGAAAAGCAGACAAGCGCAATGTTTTCTTATGCGCTTGTAGCTTGCTGAGAAACTATAAGCAGTCTTGAACTTTGTGCCGTGCTGCTAAGTGAATACTGTGTAGTTGTGAAAACGGTCAAGCTGTCAAAATGAAGCGAGGTTCCGAGGGTAAGTGTAGTAAAAGTGCTTTTCGCTTATTAAGGACCGAGGAATTCATTTACTTACATTTTGTTGTTTTTTATCTCGTTGTGATTTTCAGGAAAGCGGTCGAAGAATGTGGGCACTGACAATTATCGTGGTGAAGGGGAGGAGCCGTTTACAGCAGTTCCTGGTACATCTCGGGGTAATATATCCAGCGTTAACCAACTATAATCGTCCGAACTTCGGACGTCCGAACCGTTGATTAGGACTTGAGGTTTAGATGTGCAGTGACTTAAAAAGCTTTCCATTTTGTTTGTTTTCGTTTCAAAGGCATAAATAAAGTTGTCGACCCGAGGAAGATGGTTCACGTGGAAATGTCATACGATTCGGATATCAATTCGACAGAGAGTGCTGTGGGAATTGGGAAGAGTAAGAGATGGCGTTGTTGAGATTGAAGCAAATATCGACAAGTGTGCTCTTGAAACATTAATGTTTTTTGCTTTGTCCTCGATAGGCTCTGCTGCATCGTCCGAGTGTACATTTGAGCAAATGCTGATTTATTCCAACCGAACTAGTTCTTTGGCCTTGGAGTATGAACAGCGCCTCCCAAACTATCTCGAGTTGAAGAAGAGGCCCGCTACTCACGATGAAACACGAAAAATGAGACTCAAGGAAAGGCTGAAACAATTTTCGGATGATCAACTAGATAAGTACATCAAGCAACGTGTAAACATTATTAACAACAAGACGTCTAGCATCCACACTTGGCAAAAGAACATTTGGAACTACTGTGAAGATTTATATGTGCTTGACGAAGAAAAAAAAGCGGCAGAGGGTGCTAAGAAGGATATGGCGGATACTTTCAACCTCGTGAATCGTGTCGGTGGAGTCGAAAATCTGCGAGAGTGTGTACAATTGTTGCACAAGCTTCAGGAAAGAGGAAAACTGAATGATGTCAGAAGCATGCTGGACGATTACGGTAAGAGAGTTCTCTGCGTTCTAGAACTACTGTCTTTCTACAATAGTTGGCTGCTTAGTCCTAAGTTAGGCTGTCCTAACCTAAGGTTCGGACAAGACTATTTGTTTTTATAACCTATAGTGACATAATATTTTTCAATTTCTTTGACAGAAGCTGCGAAGCAGGAGTTATGTGATGGTGGCACGTCATCAGGTTCGGGAAAAGAGGTTGACGGGAAATGTGCTTCTAAGCCAACTTCTGGACGGCAGTCTGTTGTCGATCAAGCGGTTGATCCAACTATACAGACGCTGAGCTTGAATTCAAGGCCAACTGCCACACGCGCTCCTTCTACTTCTGCTCTGTTTACTTCTGCAGAGTCTACCTCTGCTCTGACTACTTCTGTTCCAGCTATGACTAACTCGGTGCCTGCTGTTGTTACTACTGGTGCACCTAAGACTTTTTCTCAGCCAGCGAGAAAAATTGGAATATCCAAAAAGAAGTCCGGAAAAGATGAGACACATGTACACAGCAAAAATGATAAGAGGGATGAATTCGTGGCCAACTGTTACAATGTACATGCGAACGGAAAAGAACACAAGAAGAAGAAAAAAGAAACAAAAGCGGATGCCGAAGCAAGCAGTGCAAGTGCAAAAGAGCAAGTAGTAGTACCGGACGACGGCAAGACACGCGAGAAGAAGAAGAAGAAGAGCAAGAAGGAGAGCAAGGACTCATCATCTACATCCCAACGGAAAGACAAGAGTGATAGAAGGCATAAGAATGCAAATAAGGATGGCAGAAAGAGCAAGAAAGAAAAGCAGAAGCGCAAAGTTTCGGTTGGACCAAGAACATCAACCGAAACAGAGGAACAAGCAACATCTTCTAGCGTTAAAACTGCTCTTTGCATGGAATTCCGAGAGAAGAAGGAACAAGAAAGGGAAGACAACAAGCAAACGGACGTTCCAGCAATAGGTAATTCAGACCCACCGGTTACAACGCCCACATCAGTGGAGTCCTATCCGGACAAATCTGTATTGGAAACGCCAATGAAAAGGGGGACGGATGGGAAGGAAAAGACGTTCAACACGAACGTGGTCCGAAGCTTGTTTCAGAACCCGCCATTGATAGTTCAAAATGATGGTGCGGATGGGGACAAAACGAATCAAGCTATTGCACCACTTGTCATGCCTGAAATGCGGCAGACAAAGAAGGCACGGGCTACCCAAACGAGGAGAAAAATAAACGATGTGGGAAATGAATTGACAAAGCGAATGTTAATGTTCAAGCACGCTGTTAGAGCACGAAATTGGAAAGACTTGGGAAAACGGGTAGTCAGAGAATATGTAAGTCCGCTTGGCAAACGTAACTGTTTAACTGACATGGACAAGTTTAAACTATTTGATTTGGTTTCCCCACAGAACAAGTGTATTAGGGAAAAACCAGAGAAGGAGCCAATTTCTATTGCATGGATTTATAAGCAATTGCTTCGATATGCATCGAAACCAGAGAACGTGGTTGGAGATCATGCAACCTTGGGCCATCACGGATATAAAGTATCGGATGATATGCTGATCAGCTTGCTAAAACTATGTTGAATTCCTACAATTGATGCCTGACAGAAGAAAATGTTGTGACTCGAAATGACTATTATCTTCTCAAGATACGTGTAAATGGTTTAATCCCCAATAAAAGTTAAAGTTCAATATCTTTCAACATCCATTGTTTCCATTTAAAAAAGCCCATGGTGCACGCCGCCTTCCGGTCGTGCTAATGAATGAATGAATGAATGAGGCGTTAGAGATGTCCAAAGGTCGAGTTGTAATGTAAAAAGTTGGTTGAGGTGTGAGGGTAGCCTGGAAGGTTGGCTGAGGTGTGAGGGTAATTCGAATAGGTGTTGTTGAGGTGTGAGGGTAATTCGAATACGTGTTGTTGAGGTGTGGGGGTAATTCGAATGCGTGTTGTTGAGGTGTGGGGGTAATTCGAATACGTGTTGTTGAGGTGGATTTGTTTCTTAGCTAGGTTAGGTATGTAATAAGAATAAAATGATTACGAGGGGGGCAGGTTTTGTTTTTGATGTAAGGAAGTAAGCTGCAATTAAG
>VICI01001859.1:0-19461 GCA_019593645.1 Akabosia matsudoensis | reverse complement strand
TTGCGTTCACAGAACGTGCGAGAAAATTCAAATCATGGCTCCAAGCCTAACCTAAATCTATGTCTGCATAAAATTCTATACTTCATACACTAAACTTCCACAAATCGAGTTACCTAAAAGAATAAGCCATGTTACGTAAATATGTAGATATTTTTTGAGCATTTCAAACAACCTCAAGTACTCGAACCAGTGTAGAAAACATTTTATCAAGAGTAAATATGGAGATATATCTCGAGCTCCCTGTACATTAAGCACATTAAGTACATATGTAGTATTATGAGTTCCATTTCGCTACTTCAGGAGTTCGGGGTGCAACGAGCTGGTTTTCTACATGAGAACAGACGCCAACGTGTTCAGAATGAATTTTGATAGCAATGGAAGCTAAACTTTACCTTGCTAAGTAGCTCTACTTCATGATGTTTAGGCAATTTCGAATGGTACCGTTATATTCAAGACATAAACATTCGCGGAAAATAGCATCTGCTGCGAAATCTACATCAATATACAAATTTTTGGGTTAATTGGGTATATGAAATAGCTGTTACTTGTGCATGGAATAGTCTTCACTACTTTTAAATACAATTTTAAATTACTAGAGATACTATAGAGTTGACAATACAAAACAGACTACTTGAATGGTGATCCAAATATTCTGAACTAGGAATACATCTTGCGGCGAACAGTACGTTTTAAGCAGCATTCAGCTTTATTCACACATTGAAATGATGATTGATGACGAATTATGTAGAAATATTTGCACATCATTCTATATCACACAAATCCAGCTGTGATTACGGAAATATCTTACATTAAAACATTCATAAAAATCATTCTGAATCCCATTATTTTAAATTGCGTTGTACTAGTATCCCCTTTACTATCTCTAGTTTGCACCTTCAAACTACCATTTTTTTGCTTTCACTCGTTAAGATTACTCACGCTGACACAAACATGCTTTCTTGTAACCAGAAAATTTGTTTATCTCTTGCTATAATTTCATAAAAGAAGCTTCATGCCAAGAAGCGTCCATGCAATAATAATCTCAAGAGGTCCGTATTTCTTGGCAGGTGTAGTAAGAAGGATCGTATGCTGGAAAAGGTACTTTATGTTTGCGATTTACATTTTATGGGAACGTATGTGCCCATGAATCTTTCATGTTTATAGTCTCCAAATGTCTCCAAACTTCCCCTTTCTTTACTATTCTTCCATCCAAGATTTCGAAATGAGCAGGTTAGTTTCACACAATACCCGATGTTCTGCTGGTAGTCATTATTGTCACGTAATATGGGCTTCACTCGCTCAAATATCTGAGCACATCTTATATTCAGGTAAATAAATTATACCTTGTCCGTGTGTACTGTGCATGAACCCAGTTTTTCAAGATGAGGTATGGGAAACACTGAATTATTTGTGAGTACTATATTTCCTCCTGTTACAGCCGGAGACTGTTAAGTTAAGTGATATTTACATATAGTAAATACGAAAGCGCTGACATAATTGATCCAATTTGTAGGGAGTATTTGGAGTCTAATTAGGTAGAGGTTGTGGACCGTGAACATGATATAACGGACTGTAGACCGTAGACTGTAACAAGGAAAAAGCACAAAGATAGCGCAATGGTAGAAGATTCTGTTAGGTATGAGTTTTAATGTTTCCTTTAGACCGACACATATATATACTTAGTTTATGATTGATTATAGTTTTCCACTGAAATCCATAAAGTTCATTCCATAATTAGTTTGATTCTGACTTCGTGTAGCACCCACCACTACCCATAACAAACTAGCCATTTCGATTTTAAACTCGTAGCCAGCTAAAAATAACCGAAGAAAAAATATGTTTATTTTCCTAAAATACGAAAATTTTAATAGAATCAAAATATCACTTCAAAAACATGGATTCAGAAAGTCAGCTTGCCGTTTCCGTTGTATAGTAATTACAATAAAATTAAAGCAGCTGTTAATATTGATAGCTATTTTGTCATAAAAACATTGTAATTGTTGCTTACAGCATTCAGCAGCGATACATGCACATTATCTAGTAAGTTTTAACATACCTACCACTACTAGCTCTGTTTCCCGTAGTATATTTAACAATTTTGATTCAGTCAGAAAACTAGAAAGTATAAATTATGGGCCGTCTCATTCTCAAGGCGATCGCGTTAGTGCACAGGCTCAAATTTTGCGCGAGAAGTTTCATTTGAAGCCAAATAGTATAACATTTATGGCCTTCGGTTATCCAGCTTACGACACAGAGATTCTCTCATGGCATCCCACTTCTCACAAAATCTACTGTGAAATTAAAACAAGAATGAATGTGCCCACATGCTGGCAATTATCGCAAAACTCGAACAAGTGAATAGCAAATTGTATTGGAATGAAAACGAGTTGCTGCGCTGCGACTAAAAATAACTGCTCTGAGCTTCAGACAAAAACAGTCAGCCGTACTCAGTTTCATACACATTTCTCTTAAAAGTCCATGCGGTGAAAGTGGTCGGTTTGTTGGAAAAGAAAGATGACTTCTTTTCGAAAAGAAGCCAATTAGAGAAATGTCTTACATGGCTGAACACATGCGAATTAATGGAGATGGATAGGTCATTACACTTCTCTCTGACTATATGGTTGCCAAAACCAAAACGCGCGAGTGAGGGGGAAAAGCTGGGCCGAAGAATTTATTTAACAAAAAAATACGTTAGAGCTCCGACGGTGGGTAACAAATGGTGTTTGTTATCTGTGTTAGGCATTACAAGGGAAAAACACTGCAATGTAGCCTTATAATGTGATGTTATTTTGCATAGGTAGAAAGTAGAGAGGTAAGAAAAAAATACCTTAGGGAAATTTAGCTAAATGAATAGATGGTGAATTTTAGGTTGGATCGCTTGCTATTTAGATTTAAAGACAGCAAAGCTTAAGCATCAGGTTAAATGCTCACGTTATAGGCGATGTTATGTTTTATGCAGGCATTGCAGTGTTCCAGTATCATTTCTTTTGTATATTTTGTCTTTTCATATTGGAGGAATGATAAGGAGTAGTTGCTTTCAACTTTTTGGTTACTAGTTACCTATTTCTCATAATGGCGCGATTGAAGGCCTGTCATAACTTAACACATACGTGAAATTTACGTGATGCATCAATATTTCAAAATGGATACAGATGAAATCGGTTCCGAATCGGAAAGCCATTCGGCGTACTGTCCTTGTATATTCAATTTGGACATATGTAACAGTTTTTTAGCTATCAGTTTACGTAAATAATTTTTCTGAAAAGCTACCTTTGACAAGACAGTTTTACCTGTATAGCAGGCGATCAAAACACTAATTCTTGTCAACTTCTTGAATGATCTTTGTCCAACAAAGGGTGGTAGCTTTTGCCCGCTGCTACTGGAGGGACTATCTGAAGAAGCATTGCAAAGTGAAAGCTGCAAATCGCAGTTTCCTTTGTACTACATACTAGCAGGTTGCATCATTGGGAGAAGAATTGCTAATTAGATTATCAACAAGGTAGATTATTATATACCTCATGGTTAGCATAAGAACAATGTGGTAGAACGCATTCGGACAAAATGTAGAAAGACATACATACCTATACAACAATCCAAGGTGATGTTAACATTATTTTATGCTCTATGTATTTCATGTCTTGTAAACAGCATTTTTACTATATTCTAGTACATAGTACATACCATGTGAAAAAGCAAGATTATACCGGTTTCGAAGTTCTTGTAAGAGTAACGACTAACTATGTCCACTATATTTGTGCGCATAACTTTACTCTATTCTTTTCATCTCGGAAAGTTGTGTTTCTATATTTGCATCTTCCTGCCTATCTTTTGTATTTCTCTGGGGAAATTCGAAATCGCTGTTCGCTGCGTTGCTAACTAGAAAAACTAATCTGGCAATTCCTGCCCGCATCACAAAAATTTAAAGTTTCACGTCTTCATAAGCAGAAAGGATATGTTGATGCGGCCAGAGTGTGGGCATTTATCCTTAGTTATTCGATAAAATTAGTTAACCTCTAACTGGAAAAATATATGTTCTTAATTCTTGGCAAGACAAACACAATTCTTTAATGACTATTTTAGATTTGACGATGATGTATGACTACTGTAAACGAGGTGAATTTTCGAAAAACGAAAATAGCAAACCAGAAGCAATACTTTTTTTAAAAAATTCAAGCGCACCTGAGTATTTTCGATCTTGATGATCCTCCTATTTATTCTCTGAACAAAGTACAATTTTTTTGTTGTCTTCTTTCATCACGTTTAGCTCTAAAAGAAACACTTTTGCAATCATGAAAACTTGATTGCTATACTCACGGCTGGCAACTCCTTACCAATCAGAGTTATTTGTTGTTCTAAAGAGAAACGACTACATATATCCGGTACAGGATTCTGTACACATCCATCTATACTTGATGTGCTTTCATCATGGAAAAAAGTTTTTTCATAAGCATTTTCTGTCATAACGTGACTTCTGCCCTGTTCCCTCGAACAACTAACCTCTAACCCAAATTGATTCAAGTTGTTGTTTTGTTGAAGTAAGTTTAACTTGCAATATACAAGGAACTCAATATAAGCTAGGGAAAAAGTGCTGAGGTCAAATAGCCTTTTCCAATTTCCAACAAGGCATGCAGCTCGTGTGTATCTATACGTGCCAGAGTTTGTTTGTTGTTTTGTTTCCGAATCCGTAGGAGCTCAATTCCCACATGTGTTACATACTTTCTCTTAGGACGATGATAAGTCTTTGAAATTAGTTTCTCTCTCTTTTTCTTCTCGATTCCCTTATATTTGTTTGACTTTCCTTTCATCCTCGATCATGTTTCTTGTTATCTCATCAAACCCAGTCGCTAGTTGCTAGTCGCTGACTCTTTGATTCCTCTCTTCCGTTGTCGAATTTTGCCTTCCCTCATTTTTTTGTGTTGAATGAAAGTTGCCCTGAACCCTGTCATCATTACTTTTTATTGCTTACCTTCATCACATTCTTATCTCTTTCGAACAATTCTATCTTCGGTTGGTAACTGCAATTAGACTTCACTAAAAGTACTTCGTAAGATACTTCACAACTTTGAACATCAGTCACAAACTTTTATCTATGCATTTCCATTACGAGTACTTTGTATGTAGCATTTCAATTTCCATTAGAAAGTGCATCTGCTTGATGGAAGAATAATTCTTTGAAGAATCAAAAAGTAAAGTTTCGGAATAGTTAATAATGTTGGAAATGTTGAAACAAATCGCGGGTTTATAGCCGTTTGTAATGGACCGTTATTTTTACTTTGCAGGTTTAGTTTTACTTGATAATCCAAATGTAACAGAGAACCACGACTTGAAACGTCTCGTAATGGATACTGGGGAAAGGTCTAAAACATCCCCCAATTCTCATCATTCTTTTCAAATAATTTATCATGAAATATCGTATTGGCTTGCAAAGTTCTCTTATAAATTACTTTGGATTTTGTTATCATCACCAAACTCAAGTCTGCAAATTACATCAAGGAATTTTTGTGTAACTCGCAGTAGGATCATTTTTTTCGTGCTACATACATCCTCACCCTACGAGCACAGTAATTCCACTACATGAACAAAACACTAGTGCTCAGTAGGATATAAGTTTGGCTTCCTGTCGTTGTTCTTACATTTGATCACCCGAATTTTTACGTGGGTATAAAAACTACACCCACTGATCATATGAGTTATATATAAAAGTAAAAACTTTCAGGAAAAGTTGATGTCATCCATGAAAATATTAACTTATGATTGTTCATCTGCGGAGAGCAATACACGAACCATACTTTATTCTTAATGCAGCAAATTTTATTTTATTTATAATTAAGGACTTTTTTCCACTGATAGAACGGCTGTTGAAGTTTTCATGTCCTGGGTTATAACTTTCAAGGGAGTACTTTTTTCCACCCTTTTATATTTTATTTCACAATATGGCCCAAATTCTGATGGTTGCCATTACACGACTTCTCCTGTGCCTATCAAACATAAACTAGATTTTCATAGCAAAAAATACTACTGGTCGGTGGGAAAGGACATGCTGCTCGACTTACATTATCAAAGCTCAAAGGTATAGAACAAGGTACTAAAGATGATGTTTTATATTTTCCATACATTCAACGAATGCACGCCAAAGTCGCAAAAACATTTATGTATTCTGGTCAGAACCAGTAGTTTGCGTCTTCCATCAAAAAATTTCGTTTTTCCTTTGGGAAACCCACTGTTATTTTGCCATAGATTACATTTTCTTCGTTTAAAAAAGCAATATGAAACAGGACCAAGGAGACTTTTAGACTTCAAATCATCCTCAATATGAAAAAATTACAGATGGCAATTTTATTGCCTTTTACTTGAAGGTCCTCCCATCATCCGTTCCGCAAGGCACGGCACGACATGCTTTCACTCACTAAACCATCTTTTCCTTTAGCAGAGTTAGCCAATAACCGTCATCATCACTACCTCGTTTCATGTAAGAACACTGCAAACGTTTTTTATGGAACAAGCTTTCTCTCCCTTTGTTGACCTGAAAAATACATGAAAAATTCGAAACACCGTGTAATTTCAAAACAAGTTTTATGGGAGATTGCATTATTATTATGAAACTTGTACAATCTCATGTTTCTCTATACTACAAGGTCCGCAGTATGTCTTACCCATGCCTTTTGATAAAGTAAGATGAATCATCCGTTACCGCATTCAACCACCAACACCACCACCCTCTTCCAAGGATCGTGCTCCAAAAAGGCAGTACACTGCAATCTTCTCGTCCTTTTCCATTCGGTTTCTATTTTTCACATGTACATCACCAATTCTACACGTTATATTCTTGTCCGCTTCAGCTAAAATTCATTTCATTCTTCTCAAGCTTTACTTACCATTCTGTTTGTCGCAGGAAGTATAACAGCAGAATACTAAACATCAACATTTGTGCATGCTTACAAAAGAATAGAGAATTTTATTTTGCATAGACACACATGTGAATTCACTAGAGACGTCTTCTTCCACGCCAAGCCAATCCAAACTGGTTTTCAAGAAAATGATCGTTTTAAAATAGTAAAAGAAATGAACCGGGAAGACTAAAATTTCTATAAAAAGGATAAGGACGCGCTAGATTTAGCATATAAAATAATATTTAGGGCGGTCTTTATCAAACAAAATTATTCATTAGAAAGCGTCACAAAGTTTTTTTTATGGTAAAGAGCTAGCTACCCATTGAGGTATATGACTACTATTAATTTAATAATCCTTAAGAAATTAACTGTACATTGTATTGCATGTTGCTTGCAAGGTCTTGAAAATTGCGCAATGTCTAGTTACAGAATACTTAGAGCTTTGACAGGAAAAATACACTTTGTAAATTATTTACAAAAAATTGGACAATATTCTAGGGATTATTACAAGAAGGCAAAACCGACTGAGCAGAATTCTCATTCAAGAGTACCTATGGCCCAGATCGGGAGCTAAATTTGCGATACTACACTCTTATTAGCATTTAAATTGCGTTCGCGGTGCGGATATAGTCACGGAGGAACGTCGAGTATGTCACTCTTCCTCCTCATTGTACTCCATACTTTTTTCATCATATCCCACGGGTAACGTAAATCAGGCCGGAATATTTTCTCTGTGGGTTTTATGATGTCAAAAGGTAGAGTTACTTTTTCCTTACAATTCATCGTAGCCTCTTAGAGACAAAACCTGCTCGGGCGCGGAGCAATACGAACAAACATAAGTAAAACTAAGACATGCTTTGTAAAGATCCCAATGACTGCTTTTACTCTAGGAAATTGAATATTTTCATTGAACTAGGCAACATTCTAGAAAGGTTGATGCACAGTGCTGAGCTATAACTAACATGTAGGAGAGGTTGTGTGGCATGTTATTGCGTTCATTGCTTACAATACCCTATGAAAATCAGAAGAAATAAGGATCAAGAAAAGTGTCATTACAAGCCTCCTAAGAATTCATGAATTCTGTTTTTACTCTGTTTGTAGATACGAGGGAGCCCATAAAGCGCAATTTTTATCAGCAACTATCCGTAATAAATTGAACCATAACATATTTATGAAAGAATTACTTTTTTCTATTTCACAAAACGACCGCAAAAATCTCTCATAAATCCTAGCTACACACACAGGTATGAGGTATAATATCCTTGAAACGGCTGAAAATACAATATTTCTCCTAGGATTTCCCTGAGATGCCACGAAATATGTTACGGGATTCCGTTGTTGGCCTTCCCTTACTGGCCTTACTTACATAAAAGAAATAAATAGTAGGAAATGCTTACAACATACCTGTGCCAATATAATTTTAAACCAGATACCGCATCTATGAAAAACTGAAAGCGAAGTAGAAGAATTATATTAAGTTCAATTTCCTGTGAAAAAATCCGTCAAAATATTTAAACCGACTTCACTGAAATTGCGAAAGCGGATAAGTACATAAATACCATTTCAGAAGATTACATGAAGAGTCCAAAGCGAAACATGATGTCCTCATCAATGTGGTGATGAAAGTTTGATAGATTTGAAAAGGAAGGCAGGCAGTATTAGCTACAAGAATGCGCTCATGTCCTATGAAGATATAGTATATTTGATTAACCTTCCAGATATATATGATTGTGCACACTTTTTGTTAGCAAACTCTATTGCACTTCAGTTTCATCTAAGAAGCATTGAGAAACCCGGCAACTTCTGTCATTCTCATGTTTCAGGCCTTAAACAATAGCTATAAATTTAATGACAGCGGAAAGAAAATCGCCATTTTATGATTCCTCATGTTTTATATTGCTTACTTACATTTAAATTGCCCGTGATAAACTCTACTGAGCCTTCGTTGTTTCAGGAGAAGGTGCAGAACCTGTAGTATTCTCGCATGATGTACATCCTATTCTGACTTGAACATTGCTCAAGCAAGAAGACTCTGGAATACAATATGTTTTTTGCCATCCAATATGATCTCGAATTGATTTCCTAGAAGACAGGTTTAATGGGAGAGGACAGCCAGGGGAAATGAATGGAATAAAAACCTTTTATGGTCCATTTATCCTTTATTGCGGAACAAAAAATATTCAAGAACATATTTCAGTATGATGATGGCTACAAATGTAATATTTGTAATACGATCTGCGATAGGAATTGAAATGGACTTTTCTTCATTTTCCTTATACTAGCGTTGTTACTGTGCATGTGATTTCAATTTTTGCGAAGAATATGATAATCTAGTTAGGTATGAAATTATCAAAGAGAAAGTTCGCTGTATTGCTTTTGGAAGAAAAAAATGTCTTTCCGTTTTTAGTATAGCTCCATCAAATAGTTAGTTTGGGTGTGAAACCTGATGGAAAAGAAATTTCAGGCGACCACAGGCACCATGCAAGAAGTTGGTACTCCAACAGGGAAATAACAGTTGATTCACAATTCTATCAATGAATTATTCGAAAGGAAATCCGCTATAAGAAAGAGCCAAATCAATAATAGGACCGTTTTAAAGTATCTACGACGGCTCGAAAACGATAATTACTAACTACTCAACAGGAGTCCAAGTCAGAATAGTAATAGTAGATAGTCAATAGTATGAGGAATACTGCAATCTCGATTCTGGTGATTGCGGATGAAAATTCTTCCATGCATATTACTTTTATTTGCGTAAATTGTTCAGACAATGTTTGAATATCGCCTAGCCTTTTGTATTATTCCAAATCACTTCAAATCACAAGCTACTGCGAATAAAAATAAGCATTAAGTAGCAATGCTAAATAAAATGGACTCAAGAGATAGATCTGTCACCAATTGCAAAAGGAATGTACATTTTGAGTTTTAAACATGAGCAAAGGTAGTCGTTACGGAGTTACGCATTCTGCATTTTTTGATCCTGCCACCGAATATAACTCATGATTATGACATGCACCATGTTACTAATATGGATTCAGTGAACACTTTTGAATCCAAGCTGAATAGTAAAAAATATAAAGTATAAAGCCTATTCCCAAAGAAAGGACTCTGTTAAAAGAATAGAGGCTTTGCTCTGCATGGCTTGTTACTGTTATTGCATATTATTATTATGATTACTAACGTATACACGACGTTATAAAAGCCACTTGCACTTGTGATTGTACGTGAGCACATTTTTAGTATCATTTTCCTGGATTTCTCACGAAACGGAAGGAACATTAGGAGAGAAAAGAAAAAGGAGAGAGAAAAAACACTCCATTTTTGGCTAACTACATGTAAGTAGAGTTTTTCTTTTGTTACCGTTTTAAATAGGTTGAATTGCTCAAGTGGCAGTTGTTGAGAGTCAAGAGAGAAAGTAAGTTGAGAGCTTCCAAAAGGACGCCGCTACAAGAGCATTTGTTGCCAACATCAGTAACGTGAATTTTGGGAGTACATGTGTAAAATGAAAGGGAAAGAATAAGGACCGTGTTATTATTATCAAGCTGAAATCGTACATGAAATCTGTATCCGGCCTTGCCATTTCCTTCAACTCTTCATCTGTCTGATGTAGCGAACGCTGAAATAAACACGTTTGTGCGTTGTGCTGCCTACACGAATGCCTATAATATCACACAAGAGCTTTCAGAGGATAAGCAAATTCTATTGCAGGCATTAGGAAAAGAACAACATAAGGCGAGGCTATTTTCCAAAAAGCTTTTCGTTTAATGATGTCAATTTTCTAACAGTGGTGGCAGCAAGCAAACAAGGCATGATTGCGGAAAAAAGAAGTGATGTAGCGTATTATGCGCGTATTCCACCTTCATAAAATCCTAGTAAAAAAAATTCGTTTCGCTTCAGTACAGACGCTTTATATATTTCATATATTTGAATCCCTTTTGTGGTTCCATCGCTTCCCAACATTGCTGACTCTACTTTACTAATGTAGCATTGCAAGCTGCACAATAAAGGTATAACCATGTTTCTTGCTCACTGTCTATAATCAAGTGGTGATACAATTTAAAGCACGATTTAAAAACTGAACCACTCTCTTTATATTTTTCTGTGAAATAATTTTCTTTAGTAAAACAAAATATATTTTTTCGTATCTATTTTTATATGGCGATATTTTAAAAAGTGACGATGATGGAAAAGCGAGAGTATGAAAGCCAATAAGCCTAATTCGCCGTGCCTGATGTGCCAGAAATGTGGATCTAAGAGACGAAAATGCGATGAAGATTTAGGAGGTACCGAATTTGCAAAAACGATGACTATAATAGCAACAACACATTTTAGAAGTATTAGACGTACAGGTCGGAAACGTGTTTGAGATGTGTCATGCATGTTTCTTCGAGTGGCACCTTGGAGGAACCATGTGCACTGATACAGAGAAAAGTCGGTCCTCCAAGGCAAGACGCGAACATAATTCCTGGGGTGGTAAGTGCTCACCAGTCGTAAGGTAGCAGAAAAGATTTTAAAAACACCCGGAATATGCAGGAAGGTTGTGAATTATTATGTGTACTTATGCTAATGTCGAAAATATGAAGTGAGCGGAACGGGAGAGATAATGGAAACTACAAATGGGGTACATTAAACACGCGGAAGGATCATCTGCGCTCGAAAGAAATGAATAATTTAGCTTGAAATCCGGGCAGCAGCATGGTGTCTTGTACAACAGAATGGCGAAAATAAAAAAAATAATAAACGATGATGGAGAACAGTAAATCTCGAGCATGAATTCAATCTGCCAAGTGAAGGCCCACCAAATCTTAGCTTACAAAAGCATCATATGCATTAGTTTGATGCGTATATGTTATATAAAATGTAAATTTGAACAAAATAATAAATATATTGCTAACAAGTTCCTGATGTAAACTTTCTATTCGTATGCTTTCAATGATTAGTGATAAACGAGGTACCAAAGGGATACTGTTACAGAAAAGAGTATTTTGATCTGTTTGCCATCATCTATCCATTCTTCCATTATAAAAAACTGAGAAAAAAAAGTATAGTACATATGATCCCCACTATCTCATAAATCCTCCCTTTTTCAAAGTCTTTTTCGCTGAGATCTGTGGTTATTCTTTCTCCCTTTCCAGGTATTTTTTTGTTTCGAAAGATAATGGTCCTAAATGAGGATGAAGCTTTCACTAGGGACCTCATATGGGAATGTATATTCCTCGGTTGTTTATCCATTTTCATTTTCTATCTACTTTTACTTTCAAGTTTAAATTTTTTCATAGAAAACAAAAAAGAAAAAATAGTTATTTAAATAAGAATACAGACTCTATAGAAGGTAGTGGAAAAAAGTTGGAGTGTGTCTTCAAGAAGGAAAAAATATAGTGGATCTGCAGTGCTGCTTTCCTTGCCGCACAGTTTTCACATTTACCTACGTCAGCTCAATCCAGCCTTCAACCCTTTTTGCTCATTCCCTTTCTTCTTCTTCTACTTGTACTCCTTAGAGTAGTAGTTATTCTGTCTAATGGAAGTAGGAACAAAGTGATTTGCAACTCCCAAGTGAGCAGCAAACCATTCACTCACTCAGCAACAACAACACATCACCCACCACCATCTGCATTCTACAGTCAACTGGCTTTGGCTCAATTTTCTCTGATAAAAATCTTGATAATATTGGTTATCGGTGAGGTACATACATTTTACGGAAGTCAACAAAAAACTCGTCCGTGATACATGAACCTTTTTCCAGAAAAAAGGAAAATTGCTTGGTGAAAAAACCAAGCGTAAGACAGCAAAAATATAATGACATGAGTGAGGTACTACCGCGGAAAATCTATATTGTTCGCTGTAGTTATTTTCTTGTCCCTGTCGTACGTGTTCCCTTGTGCCATTACGTAACTTTCCTTTTATTCTTGTGCATGCGGTAGTGTCAAGATGTATTTTACAACCCTTTGAAAATATACCAACCAACCTACTTAACAGCAAAGTAACATTTATTCAGACGCACGTAGTCTTGTCTCGCACGTCTTCTTGTCCTGACTGACTTTTTCCTCTTTTCCGCTTTGGCATTTGCATTTGAGTTCAATGAAAAATAAAAAAAACATGTAAACCTACCGCTCGTGCCATTATGTCTGTCAGTTAGAAAAGTGTATACAATCTTCCAATTCGTTGTTACATTTTTATAACACCTCTAGCAAAAAATTTCAATGCATAACATTATCAGCCACTTTCAGCCCACGTCTCGTTCATCGACATTGACTGTTGATGTCAGCGGAGCCGACACATTTCAAATAACTTTTATTTACCTATGCACTATCTGTAGTCCCTATGAATTGGAAGCTCGAGATGCGCTTTTCTTTTATTTCAATGGATAAATAGCAGTCACGTTATGTCTACTGGAAAAATAAAAGTCTTTTCAGATGATAGCATTTGCTTTATACAATATCTTCAGTTCAAGTGTTAAGGTAGAGAAGCTGACAGCGTTAGCCAAGCGTAAAGTTGTCGTAATAAAACATGCCGTTCGATTTTGGAACGTTTGTGTATTATAGCATTGTCCTGAGGACTGGTATGAATATAGTATTGAGTGACCAACAGGATGGAACAGGAAATGCCAACGTCAACCTATTAAAACGAATCCATATCCACTTGAGCACAAGAATGAACCATCTAAAAACTTATGCCTGTTATCTTCTAAACGTATCGCATGTATGTGGCTAGACATAGAAAACAAATTGACAGGACATGGGTAATTCAAAGACATTTTTTGATATCAAGTTTTGAGATAGAAGACCCGAGGATAAAAAATAAGACTAGGGCCTATGTAGACTATGCTACGAAAACTAGAAAATTGTTCTCGAATTGTTGAGGATAGTATTCGAACTGAGATCCTTTGGGGTCTACTCGTCGAAGGCTAGTGCAATTGGAATCGGGTTGATGTAGACGATTCATTGATGATAACGGTGATAGTAATATGATGACAAAACTGCAATCCAGCAAAACTAAACCAACAAAATTGATGCGAATAAAAGATAATGAGTATCTAGCGAATGTTGTCGGAGAGAACTGAAAATGTGTTCGCTCTCGAATAACTTGAAAATATTGCTAACCATTTCCTTGGGTGCTGCAAAATGACTGAATAGTTCATCAAATTCGTGTAGTAGAAAGAACAGTTTTCGTTGCTTTATCCGTTTTCTTTTTTGTAATTTCAGTTCCACCTCAATTCTTTTTTTATTTTTAGACAGACTAGCGACGATGATGTCATTTAGATGAAACGATGAGTAGAGTGATAGGAGTGTATAGTGAAAGCCCACAAGCAACAGCACTTCAATAACAATATTACAACTAGTTTCGAGCAAGTGGTACTTTACTCCACTCTTGTAACTGTAGACATTCATGATACACACAAGACATCATCTCTCTTCCTAGCGAGAGGACACTATTGAGTGCTGGGTTAGGATGAGAACGTGAACAGGAAGGATACATTGAAAGTAGAGATGATTTTTAGAAAATGACAATGAAAATTGGATTCTGGACGGATGACTGTATACATTCTTTGATGATAATATCATCTTGTGTCAAGTGGGGATTTTAACTTGACAATGGAAAATAATAATAAAGTGCTTGTGTGAATGAGAAAATCCATCGGTCAGAATGGGCAAATATTAAAGTGAGCAGTCCGGTGGGGTACAATTTTTAGGAAATTGCATCATCGTCACGAGGGAGGCAGCAGTAATTGAATTTTTTTCGCTCTTACATAGAAAAAGACGGGATATAGATAGTCTCAAGGATTCGAAGTGGTTATCCTTTAGTCTCTATACGGCAAGACGTTCGAAAAAGGAAATAACTTTTGAGCGAAATGGTATACATTGAGATGAAGTATTATATCACCAGATATTTGAAAATTAAAAAAAAACTCCCAGCCTAAAAAGATATCTTGCCTCTTTGCCCATGAGCTTCGGAAATCTGCTAAAAAATAGACGAAATCGAAACAGTGCCAGTTTCAGGTTTTCAGTTATGTTTTAATGTCTCCATTATCAGGAAAGTGTCGACCATACGCTAAAATTGTAATTAAATTGTAGCCCAAGGAAAGACATGAAAAATACTAATGAGGTTTTCTAAGTTTTATAAACTATTTTCTTTTTGCCTATGTAAAAGTAAAATAGTATCGAGGATTTCATATCACAGGCTAAAATCAGCTTCTCGTGGCATTAGCGTACTCTTCGTGCACGAAAAGTAAAAACCAAAGAAAATGCTGAACAGGAAGAGAAGAAAAGAAACTACGCCACCTCTCAAACTTCAACCACTACCCTATCATCAACGACTAGAAAGGCAGGAGGCCAAAATAGTTTCAAGTTTGTCGTAGTCACAGTCAACCGAACTCAAAACTCATCGCCTTTTTTTCACTTCCACCACACTAACAGCTAAACAATGATATTTCGGAGATAAGACTGGAAGTGAAAGTGAGAATTGCACGACGGTGAAAGAAAGAAAAGAGAGACAAGAGCCAAAAACTGTTTGAAAATAGGAACACACAGAAGGTGGTAGTTTCCTTTTTTTCTTCGTATGAATGAAGAAAGAGGAAAAAATAGTGACTTTTTCGAGTAAATCACTAACTTACGCCGAAAAGGCGGATCACCCTGTACGCCTTCACTTTATCTTTTTCATAGTTTTGGACTCATTTAAAAAGACGCTAATTTTTTCTATTTTTTATAGAATATCGCAGTGGTATTCAATGCCCCCACACAGTCATACACCGACAAAAAAGTCGCGATGGGTGTTTTTGTTCACATTTACTAGAAAAACGCACACCAGGCAGGCAAATAATTTTCCAAATTTTTCTTTTCCTGCAAAATGCCAACGAAAACGAACTATAAGTCAATGGCTTCTTCGCATGATGCATCTATTATAAATTTTTCTAAGAGCATGACTTACAGAAAGATTGTACGCACTTAGGGACGCACCTATACAAAATTACTGGCTTGTGCCAAGTCGGATTTTTTACCAAAAAAAAATCATTTCTGTTCATCTAAAAGCGACAAGAGGAGAGGTGACTACAAAAGAGAAAAAACACATTAAGGCGCGCACAGAAAGAAAGGGATGAAAAAAGAACTTTCGCCTACACACATGTTTTGCATGTTGATGATAAATATGCATATTAATGAGGGAAAGTGAATAGATGAGAAAAATCTAAAGAAAAAAAGTTTCATTTGTACCCTGGCCTTTCTTAGTTTCTTTTTTTTTTTTGAAATACGTGCCTAGCATGCTTTTGACACGAACGGGTTGCCGACACTAATGGTCATTCGAGCAATTTTCCTCAATCGAGAAACCATCTGGCATCAAGCTTTCTTTTTCTCATTGCATGGTTTAAGATCCCATTGGACTTCGACTTGTATAAACATTTCACTTTCCAAGTTTTACTATCGAGAGCAGCTATTGATTTCTAAAGAACGCTTAAAAATGATTAAGGAAATGCTGGGTGGGATGGAAAACTTTCTAGAAATATCCATGTGCACCTGAATGCTGTAGGATTTTTTTTTTGGAACAATGCGCTGGCAGACACCTTACGAAATTCTAATGCACGAAATTGCATCCAGAAATTTCCGGTTCAAGATATCGAGCAATGAAAAAAAGTTTTCAAAGATAATGTGTTCATACGAATCTAAATATGAGAAATGTGCAGTGTTCTCGTATATTATCTGTTTGTTTCCAATGCGCAAACAAGTAAAATGTAAGAAGACGTTGCCAGTGCAGAAGCACAACAGAGGAATATGACAGAAACGAATTTTGCGATGAAAAACATCTGTACAGGGGGAAGATTGAAAAGTTTTTGGAAAGTTTCTTGAAATATGTCTGGCGTAATCAAAAGTAAACTGCACACTGCAGAGGCTAATAATGTTGCATGAAAGATGCTAACATAATATCATATATTTTTGTCTTGGAAGGATGAGTTTTGAGTTTCTGGATGGAGAAAATGGAATCACGAAAGTGGAAACGGAAATCAAGGGGAAAAGTGATATGAATATCGAAACTCGTGTCACTTTATAAAGCTGACTGTTGACTCTGTAGCGTATTACGAAGTTGTATCTGTTCAACTTTTAAACTTTATGGAAAAGAATCATCCTGAGAAACGTAGTCAAGTCTATAAAGTATTCAAATGAGGATAGCATATTGACTTGGTTTGTTTCAAGCAGCCCTTTTCATTTTCATACACACATATCTGGCTTTCTAAATTCCTAAATTCCCTTAGTCGGTTCACAAAGTAAATTCGTAAAATTAAAATTAGAGTAAATTGCACGGAATTATCCATAATTCCCTTGCAACTACTTTGGCCTTTATATGAGACTACTCAGAGCGTCACGCTTAAAATCCTCTGTAAAGCTAACATAAAAATTACACCTCGGATTGCCAAAAATGGTCAGTTGTTAAAATGTGGAAGATGTCTGACGATTTTCAAATGACCCCACACATATTGACAGTAGTTTTCTTGTAAACACTCTAAAAATATTTAAACCATGAGGACAGATGCTCTCACGTTCACGATAATGGGACACGCGTTAGCGCATGGCTTTGCTCCAACAGTTTGCAACAAGAGGCTAACAACTTCGATAACTTGGCTGCTTACTGTACGTAGACCGCTACTCTAGGGAAGCACCACTTTAAAAAAAAACTTCTGCGCTTCTAGCATTTCGCTTATCAATGTTGGCGCATCAAGGTTGATTGTAATCATACGATTGTGCTGACTGCATTCTTTTCATTACACTTTTATCGTAGGCTAGACCTGGCCATTCACGCGTTACAGGAACACAACATTTTTAGCTGTTGGAGTTCTCAAGAGAGGATATCATTCCTGCACCGACTACATGTAACACTAATTACATATTAAAATCACTAGCTACACCATAGAACATCATTTACGCCCTTCCGGTTGGCTAATTGGCAATTCGCAACAGGTATGATATATACGCACAATCACAATCATATTAAAAGCGAGCGTTGCAATACTATTTTCTGGACCTGGACTCAGCTCAAGTATCAAACAATGTGTGATTAACATACGCATTAGAAAAATTTACAATGGACTAAGCCATAAACTTTCAATTATCACCTTGAAAAATGCTAAACGCTCGAAACTTTGCGAAAAATAATGAATGTACCTTCAAGTCTCAATTCGAATGTTGTATGAATGAAAATATATGCAATTCTGAACTATCAGATTAATGCACAGGTAGAAATTTTTATTATGAACTATTCCGTGCGTGTTCGGTAAGACTGAAGTTTGATCTCTCACATCTAACCTTCCTTGAAACCTTTACTTCCGCTGATCAGCCACAATCTTCAATCCTTCTGATTAATCATGATTGGGAAACTTGTAGCTCCCAAAATCTTAGAAGATTCAACTCATTTGTCCAGAAGATTTGTAACGATTAACTAGTCAAAAGAAGTTTTGATTTTGAGGAGCTTTTGTAAATCTGATTAGGTGTGAAAGCTACTATTTTTTTAATTGTGCGTGCGTTTCAGTGACAAAGCCCGTTCTTGTAAGTCTCAAGATGAGGCTGATAGGAAAAGTGACCGTGATTTCGATAATTTTATATGCTGGCACAGTAGATGGTAAATTAAATGGTTTTCATATGGATATTTCATTCATGTAAATGCATATAAATTGTGAAATAACGTTTTTAACAGGTTACAATACACAGAGGGTATGGGGTCCCATATCACCTCATTTTCAGCAGCAGTTTCTGCCGTTTCAACCAGTTGCTCAACTGATGACTAATTCTGGATATAAAATCTCCCCAACTGAAACACGACAAAATGTAGGCAAAATTGGTATACGCAGTATTGTTTCTAGTCATGTACAAGAGTATCCGATTCCCCCAATGAGACCGCAGAGTCGGGTAATTATAGCAAAAATGGAATCGTTCGGAATGACAAAAAGCTTCCCGAGCCCTGGAATGATGGTGGTCGCCGGAGACCCATTGGGAAAGATGGAAACGACAAAAGAGTTTGTTTCGGGAACGATTGAGCCAAAAATTGAGGATATTGTTTCTGCATCGAAAGTAGCTGACTTGAAGAGAGTCTTAATTGACGTTCCACTGGACAAGCTGGCCGAATTTCAAATGCTACCAATAGGTTTGTTGGAGGCAGTGAAGGAAGCGGCGTTGGATAAGTTTTTGATGCCCATGCTCCCGGAGAAAGTCGAAGATTTGAAGGATGCTCTGGACGAGAAACAGACAGAGCTAACAGATAAGCTGGTTGGGGAGAAAAATGATCCAAAAGAAATGGAAGAAGTGCAGAAAGATCTGATTGATGAAAAAGACATTGATTTCGTGGGTACAAACAAGGATGAGCTCAACGATCTCACCGTAGAAAAGGTGAAGGACAAAATTCAGCTTGACTCTCTCAGGAAAAGTGAGGGCGTGAAGGACCTCGTGTGGGAAAAGGTTATCGATCCATTGGAAAAGATAGAGGGTCTGAAAGAACTCGTAGGGGAAAAGCTCACAGAACATTTGAAAAAGAGTGGTGACATAAAGGATATTGTACAAGAAAAGGTGTCTAATCCCTTGGTAAAGGTCGCAGA
>VICI01001858.1:0-19475 GCA_019593645.1 Akabosia matsudoensis | reverse complement strand
GGCAACGGATAAATGCCTTTAATTCGATTTTCAGGTACCTGTAGGTGCCGTGTTTCGCTTTAAGTCGTAGTTTAGACATACTTTGTCTGATTGACATGAACTTTTAGGTGTTTTGTTCAAGGCTTACGCTACTTCGGTATTCCGTTGTACCGGTTTATTCTAATTCACAAACGACTTCATAGGTTTTCTATGTTCTGATAAAGGGTGGAATAATTCCCTCTGTAATCTGAGAAATGCATAATGCTAATTAAAACACACTCCATTTCCTTCCTTGATAATGTCTATCTTTTATGAGTATGACAGACAATATATAGTGGAAACCCTGTGCAAAAAAATGCGCTGCATATTGTTCATGAATTTGCAGATGATATTATATACCTGGTTGTGTAGGAAAAGCAAAAGTTCGCTTCTAGGTGCCCTTTTTAATTTAAAACAGTCAACCAAAGGGATTTTACGCAAATGCATTTGGTAAACTCGTCATTGTGGTCTACCGTCATAATTTTTCTTTATGTCTTGAGGATGATTTGCGGTTACCTTGACCGAAGTCACAGTCATTTAGAATAGTTAGTCACACATTAGATTACAAGCTACAGAAAGTGGACGCTCACGTAGTGCATGAGAACAATATTTTTGCAGCACGAGTAGATCCTCTGTCCAAAAAGGGGATTACCTGCGTACACCTAGTAAATTGGCCCACCAAATCACAAAACAATAATGAATACTGTTAATAAAGCTCAAAGTAGCAAAACTCGCGCATTGCAGTCGACAAACAAAATGCAGAATTGCATCTTCATAAAATATTCACCAACCCCTATGTTTTACATGAAGGAATTTTACTATCTCTTTCCGAAACTAGACTACCTGCTTTTAAACAGTACGCTATGCAATTTCAAAAAGTAGATGAAACGCAGCAAAATACCCCCTGAGTCCATATGTTTTTTGAACTGTCTTGCATGTAATTATTAACAAGTAGCACTCTCAGGAGTGGTTTGTGCGTACAAGATGCATAGTGGTCAACGTTTTAGTGGATGAAGTTATGTGTAAATCCTTTTTGTTTTCTTATATCGTGTTGTTCCCATTGTATTTATTGTAACCTTCAACTGCACGCAGTTATTAAATACCATAATCATGCTTGTTTTTGTCTTTTACAAAAAATATTAATGTAGCGATACATCATCATCGCTCTGCTCCTCAAAAACAGTATAGTATACGAAAGGTGCATCTCTATTGATCTCTTCTTGTTGGCGCTTCACGAAAGGTGCATTTTTTAGAATCGTGTCAAGTTGGAATGATCAGGCCACGGCTGTATATTATGCCAATATGGGACGCGACATGGAGAGACTGTCATATTGGGATAGAGCGCTGACAGTCAGTTGAACGTGATTAAGATTATTTTTGTAGGAATGATGAGTAATTTGTATCCTTTTCTAAGGCCCGCGTGACTCTTGGAGATTTTCAAAAGAGAAATTAGACGTTTGTAGTTCTTTAGAGTTAGATGTATGAGAACATTTTGCACCTTTTAATCTACATGATGTTTTCATTCTTGTTAAACATTACAGAGAAGAGCTCCTCGAAATACTTGAGTTGTTCGGAAAAGGACAATAGCTTGTCAGCTTGCTTTACTATGTCGGTGAACAGGAATGATTTAGTGACTGAACGAACATCAAGAACAAGTGAAAATAGTGAAGTCTTTGCGGAAGCCTGTCAGTCAAAAAGAAGGAAAGTCGAGTGGTAATACGGATTTTAAAATGAGGGCCACACAGAAAGGAGTTTCGGCACACGTCACGTCATCTACATTACATGGAGCTTGTAATGATATCGAGAATAAGTGATCCCTGTAACTTTCATTGTTAAAAGCTGATTGGGAAATTAGATTTAGTTTTCTCTTTAGGTTGTACAATAGGATTGTTGCATTTTTGACAACGGTAATGGCCAAACTTCAAAGATTTGTGTAGGCAGCTAAAGGTTAGCAGCTAATACCGACGAGGTATTATTGTTCCCAATAATTGGGTAAATTTGGCGGAAAGTAAATTGCTGCCATTTTCACATATGAATGTGGCACCGGGCTGCCAAACGTGAAACAGCAATGTTCATTAGATTTGTTGATGACTTTGTAGTAGGATAAATGAAATATTTTCTAAGGGGTCAGGTTTCTCCAATTATATTTTACTTTTGTTTTTCAATCACATCTCTACATTCATTTTGAGTGGCGGTGCTTCTTCGCCCATCCATTTTAACTATTACGGCCGAACCAATCAATTTTTTGTGAAGTGAGCACGTAAACACTCTACCCCAAGGGGAACCAGAAATGGTCACATTAAGATTTACAGTATGGGCAGACATGTGGTTTGCCCCTTTTAATTGAGTGTTTTGGTGGGCAATAGTAAGGGAGCCCAATAATCCTCCTTTTAAGCTAAGATTTTTCAAAACTTTTAACTCATGGCCAGGTCGCACGAGTTTCCTGTCCTTGGTAGTTATCATTACCCTCCTCCTGATTGTAATTTATAGTTGTAGAGGCCTAATGAAAACTCCTTATCTGAGTTCATGTCACTCTCGCTCATTTCATATCCCTAAACGCTCATGATTTCTTTTTACTTTTACTTGTCATGCATCATCCCTATCCTGTGCATTACTTCTGACAAAATGTCTAACAAAATAGAGGCCAAAAAAGAGCAAACAGGGATTTAATAAGGGGTTTAGTTACATTCTAACTCATGTAGTTTTGTGTTCGCGGATTAAGGTAAAGGTAAAATTGCGCCAAGGTTTTGCTTGAAATATGCATATAATATCTGATCATGACCAAGGGATAATGCCTTATTGATTGCATTTTACTTGCAGCAGGTGTCTATCATGTCTATCATCTATCCAACAACAGCTTGGAGACTATCATTTTATTTGAATTGATGACTAAAGATACAGGATCTGCCTACTATCCCCTCGGTCGCTTTCATAAACCTATGATTGCCCTTTGGTCTCAATGTCTAAAGATGTCTAGCAGAGTATAACCGTTAATTGATAAAAACAACGGAATGTATAGTAGCTTTGAAGCCACTATCTCCTTTAAAGAATTGCTGAAAACCTGAATTTACTTGATGCAAAGGGATTGGCAGTGATTGAAATGTGCCCATTGTCCTAATANTCTCCTTTAAAGAATTGCTGAAAACCTGAATTTACTTGATGCAAAGGGATTGGCAGTGATTGAAATGTGCCCATTGTCCTAATATACAATGATGGTCAATAAGAGTAAATTACGAGTTAATAGGTTTGCATACTAGTTTTAAAATTTTGAATCAAATATGAAAATCCATCGCAAAAATATTCAATTGTTTATGTGTATAGATAAGAAGAAGTAGCGTAGAAGAGTGCGCAAAATATGACCTGGGGACTTACATTCAAATAAATAATTGATAATTTATGACACACATTGGATGAGATTTCCCTTTCATTTGAGGGTATCCGAGGAAAAAGCGTATTTTCATTTTGGAAACTCACTTTCTTGTGTAGTCATTTTTTTGTGCGTAGTGCGCAGGTATTTGTCAAATTCAGTTTATGGGACGTTTGAGTTGTGGTGACGCATAGAATTTATGTACTCCCTTAGCCGAACGAACCTGTTTGATAGGAATGCAAAATGTCAGCATCTAAATTGTAAAAAACAAAATGTCTAGAAGAAGTGAACATGGATAATATATTACCGCCATCGATTATTTAGCGTCAAACATGCGTTAGTTCACCCTGACATTTACTATGAATGAACGGAATAAAAAATCCTGTGAGTCATACAGGAACACACAGTGAAATTTCCGCTTTTATTGACTGTTTGTCTTATTAATGCAGTTCGTCTAATATCTCCGTTGTTGTGGGCTGGACAGTAGAAATTCAGATGAAAAAGTGCAGATGTTAACATTTAAGGTACTCACAATCTGTTCGGTAAATCTTCCCTGCAGATGCGTACTCCTGCTATGCTAATGTGTAATGCTGCTAGAGTACCGGCCTATCAAGGAAATTCATGAAAAGGAAATTGAATCAGTTCTCGACACCATACCATTCACACTAATTTATTTGTCTGATCAAAACTTCAAATACAATTTGAAAAATCATAATCAATAATATCCAGTATTTTAGCTACTTGAACCCAAAAGCGAAGCGTAGTACATTGTAGACAACTGGCAGAGCCTTGACACTTAATCGTAGTTAATGCATGAACAAAGTCGCTTATTTGCGTGCTGAAACAAAGGCTCAAACTTTACGAATACTAACCGTTACATGCTGTTGGCAATATTTGTAAGGCACGCCACCTCGTCGATATTCAGTGAAGCAGCTTAGATGAAGCCAGTGTTTACCTGTGAATGCAGGAGAATAACAGAAAAATATTCTAAATTCATTGTGTTCTTTTTGCTCAGTATATTTGTGCGTCATACAACTGCCTGTGACGTTTAAAACTTTTGGCCATAATCAATAATATAATTCATGAATAAGGTGCCGATTACATAGACGTGAGCTGAATTTTCCCACAGCAATATTTCTCAAATAATTCTTCTGATAGATTCTTCGCATCGAAAGATGCGCGGACGGATTTATTAGATTTGTTGCGAAACATTTCGTCCTTGGTAGAGTTCAGTAGACACATAAAACTATTTCTTACGTTTAGAATTTGTATTTAACGTGATACTGGAATTGCTGAGGCTCAATAAGGAGTCAAGCTTATAGTTTATGTACATCCGACTAAAAACTGTATCCTATAAAGCAAACGAAGTTTTAACCATTTAGCACAGCCGCATAATTGTTTCGCAACCTTTTTTATCAGGATTTCCAAGTTAAATACTGCGTGCTACCATGTCGCTCTGTTGTTCATAGTGGAAATAGCTGAAATAATTGGTAAAACGCCTACAGTTGAGTTAAACTAGGCGAACACAGTTACTGCATTTGTCCTTGAACTCAGGCGGCACTTACTGGGTCAAACTACCTGCAAACTGAGTATTAATGGGCAGCCCTTAACTAATTTTACTTGGTCAGATCATCTCTATACTCATATGTTTGCAAAAACTGAAGCCAATCTACCTGTGCAACCATAAAAATAGCTCTGCGCCAATGACCATCCTAATATAAAAATGATGAATGGTACTAAAAATAGTAGCTTTTGCCAAAAAATAAGTAAGAAGGAGCTCTACTCATTCTCAGTACCATAAGGACAAGAATTAAGCTCGCCAGTACAACAAGAAAACCATGTACACCAATAATAGAGACGAAACAAGGCATTGCATTGCAAATTAAATGCGTATTCACGCTAGTCGAAACGATAAGAAATGCGTCACATTCGTTCCATAGTCAAGAGTTTGGATTTCATTATCAGTTTTATTATTCGACCTTATGTAAGCACACATGACATTTGACACATAGTTTGCTAGGATAAATGTTCCGATGATAAGGCTAACAGTTTGTGATTCATCATCGTTGTATTTTGAAGAAATAGTAGTAGACTCTGGGATTGAAATAAAGCATAGTGCCGCTGCTGGTTTTTTTCACGTTTATGAATTTTGACAAGAATGTAATAAATATGAATTATGGAAACTGTAAGATAAGGTCTAAAGAAACCACAAACCGTCCCACTCCCGCTGATGTCTTTTTCAAAAATCATAATTGGAACTTGCGTTAAAATTCGAGCGCTTTTATCTGAAATCACGCATTTCTCCGTCATGACCAAGGCTGTATTGTTAAATCACTCGTAGTAGCTACAATAAAAAAAGACGACTCTCCTTATCATTAGAATAATCTTGTGCCAAAAGTGAGTTAAAATTTTCCCCAAAGCTTCGTTATTACCAACAATGAGAAAAATGACACGATCTGATTTAGTTCAAATAAAAGAAACAACGAGAACGCGTGAGTAGCTTTTTTCCTCAGCTTACACACAGTCGTTCTCATGTCAATCAAATACACCGCATTACTATGTCCGGTGCCGGTGATGATGCGGCGACACTTGTACAAGGGGAATTGAAATCCGCTGACTTTCGTCGGTTATTTTCGCGAAGAGTTTATTTTAGCATTTGTGCGCCAGGCAAACAAGGGATTCGTCCCAATTAACGAAAGAGCCTTTTTCGCAAAGAAAATTTGAAAACTGTTATTGAAATAAATCGCCTAATTTTAGCCCGCTTGCAATAGATGTGAACAGCTTGCTCATGCAAATCAAAGGGATTCTCCATTCTTACCTCCGAGATGTATCTGATTAGGGAGATGACTCAAAAATAGAGTTCGAGCAATTGCGTGATCTAGATTTTTGTTATTGTTCAGACAGCAACCAGACTTAATAACGTCATGAACAATTGAAACCCGCAAGCTTGTAAAGTGCGTGTCTAATGTGTCTGAGAATCTGGGTGACAATAAACTTTATGAATATTTAAAACCCTTTTCCTAAAAGTGAGCACTATTATGTATCCTGAGAAAGATATTGTTGAGTACATGATGCGAGTGCTTATAACATCTTTGTTTTGCAGACTTTAAAAGTAGTTTAATATGCACAAAGGCAGTACAATCGGGGACATGAATGCAAAAAATCTTTATAGTTCAATCACGAATCTCTTCCCTTTTTGACCATTTACATTTCCGTCTCACTTTCCGAAAAACACTTACATGATCATCATTATCGTTAATTTTGTTAAAAAAAATGAAATGAAAAAGAAAAGTAGGAAAAAGTTTCACATTTCAAACACGCTAGGACCACACTATAATTTAAATCTGTAACAAGGCAAGAACATTTGTGGGAAAGTATTTTTTATGATACAATTTACATACATCGATCATTTTGGGTGAACTATTAAACTTAAATGCTGTCTAGAGATTTTATCTAATGATTCCGTTAGAGACAAACAAAGTTTTTGAAGACAGCATGCTGCTCAGGTTTTCCTAGGGCGTTCGGGTGAGTTGCAACTTTCCAAACTTTGTCAACTTTAAACTTAAAATGGCTGTTTTCATTTTCAAAGGACATCATTCAACTGATTTATCTGGGCACGCACATTCTACAAGGAAACGTTTTCGATTCATTAAATATAGCTGAAAACTCGAAACCAATCAGATTTTGAGTAAAGAAATCTAATATCTTTCACCGCAGGGGAAAAATCTTCCAATCTAAATATCTTTGTACAACAATCAATAACAAAATCTTTACAATATAGAACAACTGAATAGGCTTAACGAGGAGAATTAATCGTGCAAAATCCCTTATACAGAAGTTGACATTCGATCTGAACTCATTGATCGTTTTTTGATGAATTCAATTTTCAATTTTAGCCATAAACAGTCCACCGTTGTTCAATTAATGAGCTGCGAAATGAAAAATTCGCGAAAAAAAAATGCAGGAAGAAAGTTCAGCCAACGAGGAATATATCAAACTAGGCTAAACAATTACATTATTCTATCGATTTTATCGATTATTTATTGATAATAGTTCGATTGATAACAAGAAGATAAGATTTTTGTCGAGAAAAATCCCATTTAAAGTGTCATCCACCTCTGGCAAAATCGGTTTCCTTCTCGAGGAATCTTGATCATTCACATGGCTTCTATCTAATCTCATTTAAAATTGCTAAAAGCCACATGAGCGCTTCCTTTTTTAGCTTATGATGTGTCTGTCGGAGTTCTCTGTAAGTCTTCTATAGGTTCGCGTAAAATATTATCAAGAGTAAGCAGAGAAAGGAATGAAATTCTTCATTTAGCGTTCATTTTCTTATAAAAATCAGTACTCCTATTTCCGATGTTGTATGTTCTGTCAAAGCGCTTTTTCCGTTGCGTGCCCTACATAAGACGACGACCACACATCATTAAGTGTTATTTTTTCACATTTCAAGCACTATCATAACTACTTTGTTTCTTGAAATTTCTCTTCGTTCCAATAATAAGGATGTGTTTGTGTTCGAAAAGCTGTGCACGCAGTTATGATAAGCATGTCACTTTGAGTTAAAAAATAGACTTATTAAAAGTGAGCGCTGGTGTGACTCCACAATAGTATTGTGGTGGTAGTGGTGGTGGTGAGTGGGTCATCTTCACCCTCATCGCATCCTATTATTCCTTCAATCCGAATGACACGACGATAAGTTGGACAAGACAAAAAAACGTATCAAGGAAATCCTATTATATGTATGTTGTGTCGATAATTTAGGTCGCAATTCGGTTAGACATTTAAAAGGCATTTCTGTTGAATTCCTTTGATATAAGAAAGATGGATGTTTTGTTATCGTGAAATCACGGATGAGCCAGGGGACTGTAATCATTTCTTTAACATATGTCGTACACAGTCATGGTTAGTAAACGTTAGCTTTTCTTGAGGGTGACTGGCTGATTACAAAATTAATTACTGCTTGAACAAGTCTGTCCTCTTGTTTAAGGGGTCGACGGATCTGTCCATTCTACAACATAAAACGCAGCGGGGTTGTGAAGAAATGTCGATGAAATTTGATAATAGGATAATTAGTTTCTCGTGCAATCCCCCTATCATTATGATTTTAAACGTGAAGAAAATTGTCAATTGTGATGTGGCTGAACAAACTTGATAGGTGTTCATCAGATCCTATCAGTTCTTCAAAGAAAATGTCGATTGAAGTTATACTGTGACCGAAATCTTAACAATACTTTGGTTTCTGACCATGTGTATTGAAAAAAATGAAGCAATAAGAATAAACTGATTGAATTCACAGTTTGTTCGAAGCGAGAGAAAGCGCTACGTTTACTATTTAATTGATTTTGAAAATCCAAAGCAATCCTAGTGCAGTGTTGCAGTTGCATATCTTGCCTCTAAAAAAAAGTATTTTTACAACCTGTAAGCTGTAAATTTTAGCAAACTGAGGCCAAAACTTTCGCGAAAACCTGCAATACCTGCTTAGCAAGGGAGAACTTACATCTCCAACCTAGGAAGCAAATTGAAACAAATTCAGTTCACAGGTCTTTCCAGAAAAACCTACTGGTAGAGTTGTGAAGAAAGGTTACCTATGAATAGATTCATATAGGTAGCAGAAAATAACTCAATATGAGCTTCACGTTCCGAGCTTTGAAAATTACCAAAAACATGTTGCTGACCTTCATAAATTCAAATGTATCGTGGCGAAAAATGCTAGTGACATGCTAGTTACTCTTACAATGCAGTTTATACATTATGCATAAGCATAGTTAAGCTCAGGACGACATTTCAAAGCAGTTCTATCTGTAAAAATTATGAAATTCTTGCTTTATAAATTCTTCTTAAGATGGGTATAGACATATAACAGTTTGACTGTTCCATACAACATACACATAAGGTTGAAGTCTTTAATATGGGTGCTCAATATAGTTGATAGTGGGTTTGCGGGGTTTTGAGGTTTTACATTGGCGCGCAATTGAAATTCTGAAATCCATGACCATATTTTCAAATATTATATAATGTTGAGCTAACCGATGCACATAGATTGCATTGAAGATTATGGTAATGCTGGTAATAATGAGAGATACGCTTTTCTTTCTTCTATAATCTATTCAGCAATGTAATTTCGGAAGACAATTTGAGTAAGTGATCAACCCTATGTTTTAATTGCAATGATTAAAATTAAAATTCGTCTGCAGTATACTCAGAGACATTCGTTGAAGCCAAATACATATAAAATTGCAGGCTGTATATGAATTTTGCAATCAGAGCCTTAGTATTCGATACTATCATTGAGCGTAAAGAACCATTATTATGTCAACTTAACAATCAAGTGATTTTGATACATACTAAAAAAGATAGATTAGAATAAGATTTCACATCCACCCCGCCACCCAAATGTTCCATTACTTCATATTGGTCTACATCAATAATCTACTTTCACATAATCGAGGTTCATTGATGTTGAAATACTTCCTTCCAGCTATTTTTCGTAATAAAACACAAGATAGTGCAGTTAGTACTATTCCTGTACTATACTGCATTCCTATTCTCCTTTAAAAAGACACTCTGATCATGCCGGCACAGTTTTGGTTGAAAATATTGTAAAGATTTTATCAAGAATATGGTACGCCCTTTTATTTCGATATCAGGCAATACTCCCTTGCGTGTGTTCGTTTTCATATTCGAAATTATCAAAAGCGGAGATCTGTAAAACTGAATTAACACGAACACGACTTCACTTGGAAAATTTCGACTTATGATAACTCAATCGGCGGAGGAAGAAGTAAAGAGCATATTTTCAAAGTTTTTTGCTTCTCTGTAACCGTTCTCTTCTCTGTATCGAGAATTGTTTTATAAGAAATCAAGTCTATCATAATGATGTAATATATGAATTTTACAAACTCATAAATAAATAACGTGTGACCGATGACCAAATATATTAGCATTTTGCTTTTCTTATCAAGTGGTGGTAACCCATTTGACTTGACTTTTAAAATCCGTGAAAGATAGTCATCTGAAAATTGCATTTAATAAATAGTTTTGTTTTGCTTTCTCAGATTGTTGAGATTGATATAGAATAGAACTCACAAATCACCCTTTAACGCATAATATAAAAAGGCTAAGTTTGATGTAGTGTGTGTCCTCTTGTAGCATGAGATGACCGTAGTGCAGAATAGCTTGAGCAATTTTGTGGAACCTATTCACTATTCATTGTTAACAAAGTAATTTAATTTTTTCTAAACTATTCGTACAGCACATCAATCACGAGTTTATCATTCATCGTTTTAACGCGAGTTTCATAATATCATATTGTTTCTCATCCGCAATCAATACAGAATATCATGTAAACACAGCTCAACAGCTCCTGTAAAAAAATACGGAGCATCTCTTCACCCATTTTTAAAGCAGCGTTACAAACTATTACGTTTCACCTAATTAAATTACATTTTTACTGCATGCCTTTTACTGTACTTCCATCAACAGCTTCTGAGACCACAATTACAATGACCGACGCATAAGGCATTATGTGAGGTCCACTGATCTTATATACACACCTTATTCACACTGACTAGATAATGTTCATTAATCATCTCAGCATGCATTCGATGCACCGCAACATTATTTTATCTGCAGTCACCATCAAAAAAAATTAGTTCACTGATCCTAACTTCTGCTGCCTCCGCGCAGCGCTTAGAACAAAGCAATAGAACTATTAATACGTTTCTATCAAAGATATAGGGATAAGGAATTATTGCTACTATTTTGTGGGTACGAACCCATTAACTCCTGAATTATAATGAACTGCTAGCATCTCCTAGTGTGTCATTGTAGTTTGAAACCATTTCATTACTCCTATTGCAGCTTATGTAAAATATAGCAGCAAACACATAAAAGAGTTATTAGGACTTTATTAGCATCTTGTTCTTATATTCATGCTCATGTCGGAGATTGAAAAAAAGATTAGTTTGCATTCATAATTAACACGGGATTAGAATAAACAATCAATACTTTGTAAGTAAAGTGGTGTTATCAATGAACCCATTTACGTGCCGATCGGTATTGCATAATTTCGCTTGTGATCGTTTTAAAGCAAATATCGTTGGGATTTAAGATGGCACCTTCTAATTTTGTAATGTACAACAGGTACAAGAGAGAGTTGAAATACAAGTAATAAAAATGTTCCTCTACAATATAAACTTGTTGAATCCATTTTTACTTCTACACATCTGCAAACTGCATAAATTCATGCCACTGCTGGTATTCAGTTCAAAGAAGGATTAATTAGTAAAGTTGCATAATGGTTCACTCTTAATTCACGGTTTGCGCATGATTGTTTATTTCATACATATATAGAAACCAAACATGTGTCATAAATAAGTAGGTATATTGGCTATTTGTTCATCCTTGTATGATAATTTTAAGCTTTTCATTGTCTCCACTTTTTGTCTTCAAATCATATTTAAATTTTCGTTGGTTCCCTTCACCATCAACTCTGCGGAGGAAATAAATTGGGAAATGCGAATGGGAAGACATGTGTCTCAAAGTCTCAACTCCAAACGCATGAGAAATGCACGAAGGGTTTTTATTACACAATCGTGTAAAACTCTCTTGTGCTCAAATAGCGAAATCTTATCCGACAAGGTGAGCAGAGTACGTTTTAATTGTTGCACCGCATTAAAAACCTTGTCAAACAACACGACAATTATTACATGGTACATGAGTTTAAGCTGAGGACCAAATGTAGCGTGACAGCGATAGTAAATCCACCAGGTTTTAGGAAAACCACATGGAAGCTATAAGCTCGAAGCAAGTTTGATTATCCCCAACAAATCACAAGCTCAAATGACGAAATGACTTTGCAGTTAAATATTAATTAAGGATCGATGTCTTCTTTAAATTTACTCCCTTGCAGAACAATCGTCAACACATTTGACGAGGACTTATAGATATATTTTAGTTCTCGTGTGAAACAGACCTGAACCGAAGATTACTCTTAGTTTTCTGTTTTACACTAGCTTTTCGTGATAATCATGTATGAATGTGTGGGTGTCCTTTGTAATCAATCTAGAGAGCGTTGCATACGAAATTCCTCATGATAATGTTACGAAAACCACGTCATTGTAATTGAGTTCTCGTAGTTTATTGGTGAGGAAGTACGATCATCCATTTACAGCTTTATTATGTGGACACGTACTACTTGAGAAGTCATGATTTTTATTATTTGCATTGAAAACATTGCCAATCGATGAAGGCGAAGACCTTCATTGACAATTAGTCAGCAGTATATTAGGATATCAATCACCTTATTTATATCCCCATTGCACCGATTGAACGCAATCTAGCATCCACGCAGATTACCTCACAGAATGAAAGCAAAAATCCATACATTATATGAATACGTCACTTCATCCACACTTTTTCCTGACTCGTCACTTCACCAGAAGATGCTATTTTGTCAAAATAATGAAGTCTGCTGTCCGTGCCAATTTATTTGCAGATAACTGTCACAGGAAATGAAATTATCAAGAGTATAGATTTATATGAAACAGGGTCTGACAGATAAGATGCAAATCGTATTATTATTAGTTTTACGATAGTCATATTTAGAGATAATCAAAGATGTCTATCTGTCAGTTTTGCATAACGACGACATGCTGCAATGCATCGGCTTCCTGGATGGTATTAAAAAGGCCAATGCGATAACGATCATCTCTGAGGATTCGAAATAAAAAAGTACGAAGCAATAACATAATAACTGGCTATAGGTTTTACGAAAGTCACTTTTATTTTTATCTTTTCAAGATATATTTAGTAAATCAGCGTTTATTCATAGAGACATTGTGTGTCTACTTCTTTCACTGAAAATGATACCTGAACGAGAATAAAAGTGAAACTCTATTGTAACATTCGTCATACCAAAAATTTCTCTATTTCCTTCACTCACTTTGTTAATAGTGTCGGATGAAACATCCGACACAAAAGCAGATGAATCATCTCCGCTTCACCCTTTGACAGGCTCTGTAATGACACCATACTGGCAAGCCAATCTTTTTTGTGTGTTTGCGTAAGAACATGTTATTTGCCGAATTAACTTGACAGACATGATTGAATTAAACGTGTTACAGGAATTCTGACCACGGTAGTAATATCTGGGCTAATTATTCCCAAGTACGTGCTATTATTGAACAAGTACTCATTGCGCATTTATCTCCTTAAGTAAACATACTGTAATCAACAGAGAAAAGGAGATCAATAAGAAAGCTTGCGAAATTATTCATTGTGCGGAGATATGAGTAGACCATTCAAAATGCACTTCAGCTGAATTCCTTCATTTTTTCTGTTCTGACATGCATTTTCTTATTTTTAAATTGAGCACATGTCATGTCACTGGCTCTGGCCATAAGTGTGTACAAGAATGGCTAAGTTTGATGGGAATCAATTAATGAAAAGGTATTCTTGGTTTTTGTAGATGCTGGTCCCAGATGTAGGTTTGCATTTCCGCAGTTTACAACTGCATATGGCTTTTAAGTGACATGTGGTTGCAAAAATGTCTCTGGCTTAATTGAATACATCGATAAACATCATAGTTTGTCGTGTTTTGCTTATCTAATCCCACGCTTTTGTTCTCGCAGATTTTTTTTTCGATTCGCTTGACGCACACTGGATTACAGGTTTTTCGATTTAGGTTGTGGGTTTACGGATATTACACACTCATGTAAAGTTGATTTATAGTATGCTTGTAGGTCTATCCCACTAACTCTGCTGTCGATAAATGGAGTTCGTACGACAGGTGTAAATTTAGCACATTCGTATTGTCACAGAGTAGGTGATTGAACTTATTGATCTATTTTGTGCCAGTTCAATTCATTATGCAAGGTAAGCTGCCAGCAAAATAACGATCAAACAGTTCATGACACCTTGAAGGGCAATCACTCAAACTTTTCCTGTCACACCACGAAACGCCATTTCTTCCTTGAAGACATAGGAACTGGAGTTATTTCCTGTACACTTTAGTAATCAGTCATCACGTACATATTGCTGCTTCGCTTCATAATCATCAAAATTTTGCAAGCTCATGTATGCACGTAAACCACCACAGATTCCGAGATTAAACTACAAAGCTGCGGCATTTTTTATACGACACATAAATTCCAGACCGCACTGGAAGTAATATTCTTACGCACATATCGGATTTCCAATTCCACCAACACTCTTACCAGTTTATGAAAAAACATTATCTACGCAGTTCCGTAACCACGTACATTCCAAAGTTGTGGGTTTTGGAAATCAGCTTGCCAATAATGTGACATTAGTCTCGTGAGGTTGTTGACGAGAACAACAGTATGTTTACAGTTAACTACGTGTAGTCTGCGACATGAATGCTAGTGTTTGTGACATTTTTGAATGTCTGCCAATGAAATGCAATTTGTTTTTGTTTTCTTTAATTCAGTTCCAAGAACTTGACGCAGTAAAAGTAGGATACTGCAACGCATTTTACCTATATTCCTTTTGCTACTCTCTAAATATGAAATAAATGAATGTTTTTGTACTCAGTAAAAGTGAATGAAATCTTATTTTTAGATCCTTTTTTTCTTGCATGCAACGATGTATACGACTACCAAGATTGAAACAATTTTCTATAAGATTTTCTGAAGAAAATGCATCGCGAAGATCTATGCCGTTTCTTGTGTCATTTCAATTGAAAGCAAGTTAATCCAAAAAGTATGCCTGAATGACATCGCTTACCTTCTACTGTCCAGTTATTGTAGTCCCCGTCCAACATTGTCCATTCCACTAAGAGTTCCTTATGGCTGGCCATAGGGATGTTCTCTCAAGGGTTTCAGTGTATTAAAAACTTATATGGAACAATCCGATGTTATCTTTCATGGCAAAACTCACAGTCTTTGGTTCATACAATACAACTATGTAAAGTTTTACGGAAAATGTTATTGTCCATGAAAATATATGCCTGTAAATCGGTAGCCTTCTGGACCCTCTGCAAGACCGCAATTTTCCGCCATCGTGAAAACTCACTTGCGTAATATTAAAACACTCATGGTGGTGATTTAAACTGTTTAATGTCACGGACTTATCCACAAATCAATCACAGGGTGGCGTAGATTTCTTAATAGATGGATATATAAACCACCCTTGCGTAGGTAGCAAGTAATGCGTGTGGAAAAATCGTTTTAGAAACGGTTGCTCTCGATTAACTGTCTCATCACGTGCTCATTCTCGTGGTGCGTAGGTAGTGATAGAAGGGAATGGAGATTTTTCGTCTACCACTAGGGTCAGCTATTGCTGCTGCTGCTTCTTGAACTCGTCATGTAATCATGCTTCCTCCTTTCCCTGCATAGTCGTGCTTCCTTCAATTAATTAGCCAGAACAATTAACCTGTCATATAAAATACACGAAAATTATTCCTCAGAAAGCTTCAATATTTTTAGAAAAAGACAATTAACTTTTTTTCTTAAAGGTAAAGCGAGTAAATGTTGTCAGAAAGGTGATGGCACGAACTAGACGTAAATGGAATTTTAAAATTATTTTTAACTACTGCAAGAATGCTTAGGCAATCACAAAATCACTTCTATATAAAATATTAATGTGTGATAGTGCAATTGAGCCTCTAACTTGGAGGCTTGTTTGAGTTGCATGGAAGACGATATGGGAACGATTTCAGATCACGTACAAAGTTCATTTTCACACTTGGATATGCCATTTTCTGTAAAAGTGATGCGTAACAGGCAGCGAGCAAAGAGGATGTGTGAAAATAAAGTCAATGCAACGTGATTTTCGAACAAGTGCGTGCTTCGTACACTGAGATGCAAGGAAAATCTCATGACATAAGCTTTCCTTAGTTTTTTTTGGGCATGGTAATTGTTTGCCAATCATTTTTCGTGTGATAAATTAGCGCCTTCGCGCACACTTGAAAAAAGTAGATTTATTGGCCATTTTTGAGGGGTATTGAATGTGTCTATTTCGACACAAATTCAATTGACTTGATAAAGCACTTGGTTGCGTTGAATCTTATGTTTCTTATATAGAGTCTTCCTGCTAATAATGAGCTGCTGAAAACCACTTTACATTAATCACAAGTATAATATGCACAGAGAAGAACTTGTTTGTTTTTCCAAGAAGGAAATTGCCTTTTTCTGTCATAAAGTGGTGAGGTGCAATAGAGTCAGACTTTTTTTTTTGAAAAAAGTATTAGTTTTCGAGTGCCCAAAAATGTGTCCTTACTTTGTAATTCTTCTTTTTATATACTGTATACATTGATTGTAAATGCCAATTTTTGATAGAAAATCTTGTAAACTAGTCCTAATTCGAGGGAACACCGTTGTAAATAAGTATGACAATAATGGGAGTCAAAACCATATTTTTACGCATAATAACAATAATGTCTTCATCCACAATAGATTACTACACCTGTAAGATAAACAATATTGCTAGCATTATTACTCCTGTCAACACATCAAAACTTGTAATATTTACCCAAAAAATATCCTACGATTAGAAATAATAGATCTTTCGGATATTAACATACATTATCCTATATTGTATATGTATGACAGATGAAACAGCCTATACTTTTAGAATGTGTCTATAGGGTAAATTATGGAAAAAGATTTGAATTGATGTCTCAATATTCACTATTAAATTTTAGCATGCAATCTGATGTCATTGTTTACACCAAACGCAGGCAATTTTCTGCACAAGAAGAAATTAGTTAAAATTCATTTTAAAACACCCACAAAAACATACATTGCTTGCAGTTGTGTAACTATCAAAGGCCTATATGACCATCAGTATTATGTTTCGATAATCAGTGTCCAATCTCTGTAAATTTCCTTCCGCAGGACAGCATATTTCTGCACGCAGCATTGGTAATAGGGCATTCACACGAAGACATCATAAACGTTTTCCAACATACGACCATTTAGCTCACATATTTTAATCATTTTCAGGAAAGTCGGGAACATAAATTGTAATCGGATTTACGAATAATCACTTTTTGAACTTTTGTTTTTGTTGCCTGCTTTTCCGTTTTTTAAATCTTGTCGAACAAATTCAATGTTGCAAACCAATTGACTAATTTTGATGAACAAGTAATAGAAAATTTACTTCTCGTTTTGTGTAATAAATTTCTAATTTAGCTGTTACACGGAATAATGAGCTATACAGTTTCACCGATTTTTATAGCTGTACGAAACGGCAGGTGGCTTATATTTTAAATACAAACTTGTATAACACATCGTCACAAAATATACGGCAATTGAAGCTGATGAAAACGGCAACTACTGAAAAGTCAATTGAAAAAAGTACTTCGTAAAGAACAAGTTGCTGGTCACAGGTTAATTGTATTTCTTGGCAGCTTTATACATGCCTAAGACGGTAGAGAAAGGGTTGCTTGTGCAGGTTGGTATATGTAATAGGCGTGTCTCGAACAAAATGCAAATTTTTCCATCTTTTCCCTTTGACAAAAACATTCCCTTCTCTGCCATTCATTTGTTTAAAACTGCAGTCCGCAGGGACTCGTCGACATTGGCATTGCAGCACATAATTAAGTGCACCACGTAATTACTGCAATTTGAGCTCTTCAGAAGCTCTATTATAGCTTGGTTTTACACAGCAAACGCACAGTCATAACGAAATCCACTTCCCTTTTATTTTTGCGATAAGTCGGATAAGCCGGCTTGGTTCTGCAGCTTTTAACCAACTTCACCACTAATTTTCTTTTGCCTTATCCATCACGAGTAAACCACAGGTCACGGTCATTTAACGAATCGTATCAAATTGCAATCTAGACGGCAAAAATCACTCTTTTTACAAACATCTTTGCATATACAACATAAGATTCCGCGGCCAAATTCGTACCCAGCAGTCTTAGAAATCTCCTCAGACAGTCGGAAAATTTCAATAACTCAAGTGACTAATTATTTACACGTTAAAACGCCTTGAGTCACTGTCACCCAGCAAAGTTGTACGAATATAACCTTCTTAAAGCGGATATTGTCTAGTGAATTTCGATCCGCGCTTACGCTGGTATTCCTCAGTGTACACTTATTCGGCCAAGAGCCAAAAACCAGTACACCCACAACCTAATTATCATTCGTGTCGTATTCTTCACTAAATCAATTGTGTAGTTGCTGTCCACCAAACGTTAAAATAAATTAAGTAATAACTCAAGTGACTAATTATTTACACGTTAAAACGCCTTGAGTCACTGTCACCCAGCAAAGTCGTACGAATATAACCTTCTTAAAACGGAAATTGTCTCGTGAATTTCGATCCGCGCTTACGCTGGTATTCCTCAGTGTTCACTTATCCGGGCCAAGAGCCAAAAACCAGTACACCCACAACCTAATTATCATTCGTGTCGTATTCTTCACTAAATCAATTGTGTAGTTGCTGTCCACCAAACGTTAAAATAAATTAAGAATAAATTAACGGCTGCATAAAAATTTCACAATACGAATAAAAGATCTAAACTATCAACAGCAGTATGGACTGTATATCTGATCGTTTCGGCATAGCCGAGTAGGCACCTACACAGTAGCCTTAACTAGACCCTAGACTCAATTCACTCAGTAATCAACTGCAAATGACTAGGACTCCACAGGAAAAATCGTATGCCATTGTAAAACATTGATAAGTACAACCTTTAATCGACAAACAGAAGAAACAAACGTTAGATACGATTTGGCACATGACACACTCATACAAAGTCAACGTTAGGATTGTTTTGATAACCTTTACTAGAAGCCAATCAGCAGGCTATCGATATAGCAGAGCTTGTAAAACAAGCTTTATGTACCATTGAAAATTACTAAAGAAAATTTGAGCTGTTTTAACATTTTGAGCCTTAAGATGAGTTTGTTAGCTTCTCTATTTTAATATGCAAAGAAAATAAATCGTAACGTGCGTAATTCAATTCATCCATCATAATTCAACGAGTCATTGTTGAGGGAAAGAAGGCAAGCAAACGCAGCTTAGTCTAGTCCATAACCCTTATTGTGTGCATCAGTAATAGAGTATAAAAATAGAGGTTTACGTTTTTGTAATCACAGTCAATAAAGTAAAGCACACA
>VICI01001857.1:0-19478 GCA_019593645.1 Akabosia matsudoensis | reverse complement strand
CAACAACATGAAGTATCCATCAAGGGTAATATGCAGATTGTGTACTTCCTGTTTTGACGAGATATCTGTGGCAGTAAACGCAAATAGAAAATGAACAAAGTATTGAAACAAATTAAGTTATCGTCCTTGTAATCCCCGCTGTGTACTTCTCGGAGGGCTTTGTTCTTTTCTTAAGATTTCTAACCCATCTCATCTCTTGGGATTAACTGGCTCACTCATCCATTTACCAAGTTGAATTCAACTTGTCGACATCTTCTAGCCAAGACGTTAGCCTTTTTGAAAGTTTTGAAAATGAATCCTGGAAATACTCCTGGCAGCCACTCGTCAATGGGTAGATACACGTCCGGGAGTCGTGAAGTACCATTTGTGTCCGGGGGGACACCAGTGACGATGAACTTTCACAACTGTGGCCCAGTGAACGTTCATTTCCACAAAAGTCGTGGGAGTAGCCGCATGGGTCTCGCTAGCGGAACGTCCGGTGGTCAGATGGGTAAAACTGAAGACAAAATGACGAAACAAGTTACCTTTATGGCATTGCCTACGTAAGTAAATAATTCGCTACACAATTACGGTAATACACACTAGAACTTGATTTTTAACGCATTATGTGTTTATTTTCTTTTATCCTAGAGACACTCCGCAACGAGGCCTTAACGTCGAAGGAAGAGGGCGTCTGGTATCTCCCCCCGACGAATCTGGTCTCTACCGTGGCGCAGTCGCGTCAAGGTCGCCATAGACCGATTTCCCGATCAAAAGTTAGCTGGCATTTCTGATGTATGATTAGAAGCCGAATTTTCTGTGTTTCATATTTAGTAACTCAAAGTGGTTTACTACCATAAACTAATTATGAATTAGGTCAGAATGGAACGGTAAATTAATTGAACGGATTTTTGTTTTCTTTTTTTCTTATAGTGTTCGTCAAGCTTGCGGAGGAGGACATTTATCAAAATGTCTCGTATTTTCTACAACTTTTCAACGGTGGATCCCTGGACACGTCATCGTCAAATTAATTCAATTTGTTTTTCTCAAATTCACTCTATGTTGAATGAAGATAACCATACATTTCGAACACAATTCCAAGCTATATATTTTAATACTTTATTCTGTCATCTGATTTAAAACACGATTTCAAATATTCGCCATAACATGATTTTCCAGATTCGCTACAATACGATTTCTCTCTGCGTCAACTTTCGTCACTCTGTAACTCGTCAGGGAGACGAATTCAGAAAGAGGTTTGTGAAGCAAAAATAATCTATGTATGGTGCTGCATCCAAATCGTCAATAATTTTTTTTTGTACATTTACGAAGTACAGAGGTGGAATTAACTACATTAATGGAATCGATTTATATTTTATTTAACAGAATGTCAAGAAGGGTGGATCAGAGTATAAAATACTGTGTTTTTATATAATGATTTTGGTACAGAAGTTATATAACAAAGGAAGAAAGTTTTTATTTTTGTCACATGGCAAATAATACAAATAACGAGAACTGGCTATCGAATTATAAATTTCCTCGAGGCTTTGTATTTATAAATTTTACAAGGTTATATTAGTTATACGTATACATTAAATAGCACATAATCTCGCAGATCTGACATACTAACGAGATTTCTGATTGAATAATTCGCAATTTAGCCCTTAGCAAAAGACGTTAAGCCAACGCAGTTTTTGTTTAGTTTTTAGAGTTATCAGTCTTGTCGGACAGGGAGGCTGCCATCATTCGAGCGCAAATGACTTTCTCATTTTCCTTTGCTTCGATGAGTTTCTTTTGAACGGCTTTTTTGAGTTCTTCGACGGGCGGCTCTGACCCACTAGCGTTGAGAGTTTTCATAATTTGGGAGTAGCATTCGTCGTAGCGACCCAGTTCAAAGAGTGCTTTAGCACACCTATGCAAAAGAATACGTCATGGTTAGACGCCAAAACAATACAAATACTGAAAAAACCTGAGGATACTGTAAGCACTCACCAGAAATGGGATTTCCCTTTCAAGACACCAGAAACTGGGACCTCAGTTCCACTCTTAGCACAGCCAAGACATCTTTTGAACTTGCCTCGTTTGAAATAGACCTGGGCCAGGTTGGTGCAAATTTGTGAGCGAAGCCTAAAGTAGTTGTTTCTTTCTTCCGGGGTTACTGGTCGCATGTCAGCTAGGGCGTCGAGGGCTTCAGAATAGCTACATAGTGATCCAGTAGAACAAATACCGCAAGATTGAAAAATATTATTTATTGATAAAAATAATGCCAATGAAAAAATTTGCTTACTTGGTCGTCGCTAGATCATAATCTCCATCACGGAAATACCGATTCCCCTCCTGCTTAATTTCCTCCGTGTAGATGAAAAGCTCCTGGAAACTTGTTGCTTGTCTTTCAGCCGTCGACATTGTCGAGATTGACTCGTCTCTTTTGACTTGACTCACTTCAAACACTTCAATTTGCATCATCAATCGGGAGTCTGTCGGCGTTAAGTTGAAATCAGTATTTAATTGACATGAACACTTCAGAATAAGGACATTTTTTATTCAAACCTGCTGGAATGACAGCGTCATCGCTAATCGGCACATCTTGGTCCCTAAATCCATACTCGCTTGCACAGAGAATCTTGGAGACCTCCCCAACTCGCATTGTCGACAGACCGATGTCCATTCCAGGAAGAACTTCCTCCGCACCTACTCGATACTTCTTGAGTCTGCCGTATTCGTAGGTGCTCTCGATGATATCGTCCATCGTCTCAGCTCCAAACAGGAAATGAATCCGTACAGTACTCCCTCGAGTAACTTTAGCTCCGGTTCCAGGTCGGAGAACCTGAATGAAAATGACATAGCTTGTAACTAATTCTTTTTCAATTGTCATTTTAAATACTCCCCACCCATGAGAATTAATTTTTCTTCTTGTCTTTACCAATTTTTTAACCTTCCCGTCATCAGTAACATTCGTCATCAACTGCTCAATCTCCGAGTAGTCGCCAAACATGACAGCCGCCGCTTCGTCCATAGGGAACTGTAGAAACTTCAGCTCCATCTGCCTTTGGGTCGCGGGGTGCAAGAATTTCGCTTTCACATCTGGTTTCTTGAATCCCTCCGTCTTCAAACTATCCGGCATATCAAAATCCACCTCTTCACAACCTCCATCAATCAACTTCCTGTAAAAAAAAACAACCCCATACTCACTAAACTCACAACCCCTCCAAATAAAGTCGCCATTTTTAACAAACAAAAACTTACTGCAAGTCAATCTTCCCTTGCGAACCAGGGTCATCATTAATCTTTGGAAGATTAACCTCAAAATCATCGTCGGAGTCCATCTTAATCAGTCTCCTACAAATTAAAAAAAACTAGTTTACTTCCTGGCACAAACCAAACCCCTTCAATCAAACTTTTTTTATAATTCATTACCTTATCCGTCAATTTTAAATTGTTGCCGTTTAAAAAACCGTTCCAAATACTTCCGAACACTTCCCCGTCAAACAAGAACCAACACGTGGCCAGCAGTGAAGAAAAAACAAGACTTGGGATACAAGATGATCCTCATCAACAAAGGCTCGAGAGAGAATATTCTCCCGCGGTTTTTTTTTTCTCTCGGACGAGTTCTACAAAATAAATCGTGTTGTGAGGAACTCGAACCAAAAAAACAGCAGCTCTCAGGTTGCCAGTTCGAGTTGACTGCAACATCTAGCGGATGAGAAGGGATGCAAAAACGCGCCGCGGTTTTACAAATTTTCCTGGCCGGTGAGGTTTACATGTAAAAGAAGCATGCTGCTGCAGTGCATGAAAAGAGTCCACAGAAGGGATTTTTTTTTTCGTCAAAGCGAGCATTGAGGCAAGCGTGCTTGAAATATAGACCTGAGGTTGTTCATTCTCTGTCTTGTCGCGTTTTACTTCACAATCCTCTGCGACTGGGAACAGTTTTCGGAGTTTAATTAATTGTTTTGAAGGGATAACTGGCTGTTAAAATATGGCCGTTGGAAAGAACAAGGGTTTGAGTAAGGGAGGAAAGAAGGGTGTCAAGAAGAAGGTGTAAGTTGACTATAAAATTTGTAAAAACTTTTTAAAAAAATGTTAACTGTTTTTGTGGTGGTTATGACTGAAGAGGGTAGAAATCAAGATTAGAGGTGGTATTTGGTATTTCGGTGGGTGAATTGACGTGATTAGCTTGGAAAGAATTAGATTTAATTAGCTACTAAATGTGCACAGCTGTTGGTTGTAAAATAATAATTTAAATTGTTGTCCGATGAAAGAGGTGTTAGATTGTATATATATACAGTTGAGAAGTTGGTTTGAAATCTTTTTAATTCAGAGTAGAAACGGGATTGTTTGGTGGCTAGAGTTTAGATTAACTGGAGAGTGATGGAAGTAAACGGCTGTGTAGATTCAGGGATTAGTTTTTGTTGATTTTTGAAATACTTATGTAGCGTTTCTTTGAGATTTTTATTTTTAAGTATGGATGGAAATGTCATTTAAAACAGTTAAGTGATGGGTGCGTGCCATTTGTTGATTTTTGCAGAGTGGATCCCTTCACCCGTAAGGACTGGTACGATGTCAAGGCCCCATCAATCTTCAAGGTTCGCGATGTGGGTAAAACCCTTGTGAACAGAACTCAGGGAACAAGTAAGTTGTATAAGTTGTCAACAAATTTTCTCTTTGTGACTAAGTGGACGATATCCTGTGTGCTGTCATTTGCTAAACAGCTTGATTTTTGCTGTTGTTTAGGAATCGCCTCTGAGGGATTGAAGGCCCGTGTTTTTGAAGTTTCGATTGCTGATCTTCAAAACGACAATGACGCCGAGAGGTCCTTCCGTAAGTTCAAGCTGATCGCTGAGGACGTTCAAGGTCGTAACGTGCTCACCAACTTTCACGGCATGACTTTGACTACGGACAAACTGAGGTCGATGGTGAAAAAGTGGCAGACTCTTATTGAGGCTAACATGGACGTCAAGACTACCGACGGATACTTGCTTCGAGTCTTCTGCATTGGCTACACCCAAAAGGACGACAAGTCCAAGAGGAAAACGTGCTATGCTCAGCATACCCAGGTACCGTGTCGAGATTTGAACTGTCAAATTTTATAAAGGAGTTCTTTTCTAATTAATTCATGGTTATGCCGTGCTTTAATTAGGTAAAAGCCATTCGCAAGACAATGGTGGATAAAATCAGTAAGGACATCACTGCGAACGACATGAAGGAAGTAGTAAGGAAGCTAATCGCTGATTCTTATGCAAAGGAAGTGGAAAACGCATGTCGCGGAATTTATCCACTTCATGATGTTCACATTCGCAAGGTGAGTTGTGTCAGAATTCATTTTGTTTCTGGATTTTGGTCTAGTTAACCAGAGGATTTCTGTTTAATTTAAATTTGTGATTCATTGGGAATTCGCAGGTCAAGGTCCTCAAGAAGCCACGATTTGACTTATCTAAACTTATGGAAATGCACGGGGATGGAGGTGGCAAGGCAGGATCTGGGGAAGACACGGGCGAGAAAACGGACAAGGCTGATGGCTACGAACCACCTGTCCTTGAAACCGTGTAATTATTTTTGATCCAGAAATTTTATATCTCCTGGAAAGCGTTTTTTCAATAAAAACTGTTAACGTGTCTGGAAATTTAAAATCGTTTCTTCTTCGTCAAGTTTCTTTTTTCATTTACAAAACAACTCAACCGAGAATTTTTTATTATAGTTTGCAGCAGTAATCTTTATATATTTTTTTATTGTTGAAAACAAATTGTTTTTGGCATGAAGACTGTTAATTTCACTGTATCATCAAACACACGCAGGACAATCAACTTTTGTTTTAGCTTTCACAAACAAATCATGCATATTTTTATTCTATTTTATGAGTACAACTGTTGAATTCTTTCGTCATGGGGCTCTTTTCAAATTGTATAAGCTAGTTTAAGGTTTGACACAAAAGCTAGCGGAAAAGTATTCAATAGACACGTTTACTAAAACAAATTGATGAACTAAGCGGATCTCGATAAAATTTCTAACAGAACCCTCATTCATTCAAACATGTATTTCTTCGTAATATTTTCTTGTATTGGTTTTAGGTTGCAGAGAAATTTTCTTGATGACTATTTTTGTTCTCGTTAAGCATTACTCTTTTGTAACTGTAGACAAATGACGTAACTCGTCAAGTGCTTGATTGGAGTTAGTACTGCTGGCGTCTCTGTTCATTGAGGCGTGTGCACTCCCACTCTCTCTCTCTCTTGTGTATGTAAAATGTGGGCTCATTGATGTTATGTTTTTATGGTTTTTCTCCCTTGTTGATCTCTGATTGTGTAAACGGCTGCTGGGTTACTTTTGAGTATCGTCACTCCAGGAATCAATGTCAGTTGGTAGCTTACTCAAAGGAGCATTCCAAGCCACCCCGACGTTCCCACTGCCCACTCGGAGAGTCTCTCCCATGGATGGATTCAGATTTCTCGATGGAGCTAGCCACGATGCCTTCGGGTAAAGAATCAGTTTCTCTCTAGCTTCTCTACTATCCATTTCTTGGCTTAAGGGAGGTGATGACTTTTTCTTCCGTCCTCTGCAAATTTGTAAGCAAAAATATACAATCAGTTATTTACAGCCGATGCGAGAGGATTCCACTTGGCGAAAAATCTTTTGTCTCAAGTCACCCCTATATTTTCTTTGTAATTAAAAGAATAATGTGACATATGTTGGGACAACCCTAACTAGCAAATTTTCTCCAAAGAATACTCAGCTCAGCTAACTTCTAGTGGAGAAAGTATCGGTTTGATTGATACTGCTTGCTTTCACTTTTTTGTTTCTTCGACAAAATCCCGCTCATGTTCACATTTCCGCAAGGGTTACAAGGTATCCCTCCAATTTACATTTAGATGGCAGGGATTTTCTCAGAGTTTTAATTAGTTTCACCCGTATTTTTTTCTAGCATGGAAGAAAGAGTATTAAGCCTGGTAGATTACATGAAGGGTGGATCTTTCTAAGGGTCAAGTTTTTTTTTCTGACGTAGTGTAAAACTTTTTCTAAATTAGTTTTATTTAGTGATTGCTCTTTGCTAAGAGAAAGCAGGGTGGGGAAGAGCTCTGTCTTACTTTGACTTCTGCCAATTAAGTCATTTCGTGGCAAGAAAAAATGAGTTGGCGGGGGGGGGGGGGGGGGTAAAAAAAACTTTTTTTCCAAAAAAAAACTTTTTTGTGACGTTGGTCAAAGAAAATTTGTCGCTAAACCGGTCTGGAAGGTAGGTAAGTAGGTATCTGGCCACGTGGAGGTTTTATGGGCGGAACTATTGTTATTAGTAAAAAAAAGATTCATACATTTTATTAAAATCGATAATCCCATATGCGGGAAAAACAGAGCCCTCTCCATCTCCTCCGGGATGAGCGCGGAGAAAATGATGTGCCCCGTATTTCTGCAGGGCGAGGATCGTCTCTAGCTCTGCGATCCTTTGGTCGGACTGTCTCTTCTCTGTCCGAATTCTATGGGCGATGAAATGAAACAATAGAATTCTAAGTAAAGTACACCATCTCCCAAAGTTATCATTTTAATTATAACAAGGCACGATATAAAAAATTACGTGTTTAGTGGTTTTCCAGTGACTGAGGCTAAGGTGACCATCATGATGAGCATCCAGTAAGCTGCCATGCAAAGAGCCATTATTTTCCTGTACGGTGGTGGTAGAGTCTTAAGTATATGTATTAGCGGAAAAATCCTACAACTAAATCCTGGTTGTTTATTCACTGAGCATTAGAAATGAAATTTCCAGAGACAGCACTTTCAACAGGATAAATACTGGACGATGATGGTATCTACAAAAACAAAACATTTAATTTTATTTTGTTGTTGAAAGAAAGCAAATTAGTTGTTGGGTTGGACAAAAGCTTCCTGATTTTTGTTCTGTCAGACTTGGACATGTATTACCAGGCAAAATGAGTGTGCAAATTGCCTGTTCAATTTGGTGGGCAAGAAAGGAAAAATAGGGTAAATTATTTCCTGAAACATGCTTCACCGAAGGTCATTCATGCATTGATATCCATATCTATTCTATCAATTTACACATTCGTACATATTTCATAATGTTAACGATTGGAAATGGTTATGCAGGAATGCATATGTCCTGCTGCTTATATGGAGGAAGGTCTTTTGCAAAACTTGTGGTGACACTCTTCGAAGTTTATTAGCGCTAAGCTGACCACAATTCCAGTTAAAACATGAAAATTGAACGTCGGTTGTGTTGAGCATAAAATATTTTCACGAAATTGATGCCAATACAAAAGAAATATATCTGACGGATGAAGAGTAATAAAGGCTCATATTGTTGTACGTATGAAGTGTCGACACCCAAATTCGCATTTTTTTGTAATTTCAGAGAATTATCCTCGTTGTGAGGGTAAAACGGGTTGTTGAACTAGATACAGGTTGAAAAATAAAGTTCCTCTGATGGTTCAAAGATGAAAGAGTGTAAAAATACGGGTTTTCACAACTCTCTGTAACAGCCACCACACGTTTTGTGTCATTTTTCAACTTGTCTTTGGAAATGGCACACTCTCGCTTCTTTTGTAACTTTGAAGTCATAAACGTATACGGTTACGCCTTGTCATGTTCATTCAGTTCACACGAAAAAAAATTGTAAAAATTTGTTTTTTTTTCAATGGTGCACCAATGTATTTGTAGTTTCGTGGGATGCCTGGTTTTTCCTTCAATAAAGAAAAATAATGATTTTGTTCTGGATTTTTTCAATTAGTGTAAATTTGTAGAGGGTTTAAAAGTCTCAAAATACCCCAATGCTACGGGAGAGTATAAACAGTAAAGTCTGTGCCTCATTCTTTCAAAAATCAATGATAAAACAATAAAGATATATCAGTTTAAATGCACTCAAGGAAGAGAAAATAAATGGAAAGATTTTAAAATTAAAATGTTTCCTCCAAGGATTTTCCCCGAAACAAGTTCCTTTTCTCGGCAGTTTTGGCATGCACTGTCGTGAGTAAAAGAAATGCTATGCGTTTGTTTAAAATGCAGTAAAGTAATGTTGTGCATAGCTAGTCTTTGATGAAATATTTGTTTTCATATCTTGAAGCTATGTATGTGAAAAAAACTAGGGAAAATGGTTTAAAGCTAAGAAAAATGTAGACCCATTCAAACCCTGCAAAAATTATCATTATTACCGAAGTCATGGATGCAAAAATTACGTAGATTTTGTTAGAAATGAGCTACATCGATCATGCTAATTTTTGAGAATTTTTCTTTCTTAGCCGGTGCAATATCAAGATGAAAAGTAAATCTTCACCTGTACAGATATAACAAAAATCGATAGTCGGGGATTTTTTGTTTGTTTGAAAACTTCAAGGTGAAAGAAAAGCCTTTTGCACTTTCCTCACACGAGAAAGAACAGGTTGCGGGCTTAGTCTTTGGCCCGAAAGGAGCGTGCCTGAGCAATTGTGTCATAAACGGTTCGTGCTAAAATATGCAAGAACAACAAGCCAAAAATGAGCATACACTGGCAGATAAACATGCCTTCGCGCCCACTCTCAGCTCAATTGTGACTTTATGTACCTGAGTCTTAATTAGAAGTCAGTATGTCACTTCCATCCCATCATTTTGAAGACGTTTTGACGAGTAGGTTTTGTCACTTGGATTGGAATTAACAAGATTTTAATCAACTACTCTTTTGACGTAACAGTTTCCTTAAACTCATGAATGACCAAATCCATCCACGGACTTTTTATGCGAAGATGTTCATAAAATGGGTAAAGTTAATAGGTCGCGATTAATTTCCGTCTTTATGTGGGTTTGGCAGAGCTATAGCCATACCATCTCGCTTAAGATTCACTCAAGTTTACGCTTTAACAGGTATTTTGCGTGTTTCCTGACGTATTATTAGATACTTTACAAGACCTTTATTGTTGTGACAGTCATTGCATTTCACATGACCGAGTTTAATAGGTATTTGGAACGATGCTTTTATTATTAGGACTGGATAAAAGAGCCGATGAAAATCGTAATTGCGAAACCGTTTCTCTATTATGCCAGCTCGCTCATTCGTGAACCATCAAACTTCACAGTTTAATGGATATTTATCCAGGAAGAGAGAGTTTCAGACAACAAGCAAGTGGGAGATGCAAACATGGTGCTTCATCGTTTTCTGATAGGATGAGCGTAGGAAAAAACGTAAAATGAAAATCCAGTGGGTTACATTGCGACAAATAAAGACGCAACAAGAAAATCGTAAAGTGTGGCTGGAGCCGATGTTTTCACGCACTGGAGTCAACGAGGAAAATCCTGTGAGCCATAAAGCGGTTACGAAATGGAGAGGGAAGAAGTAGCCGGATGTTCGTAAGGTCACCAAAAAATGATGATCTTTCATCCCTTTTGGCCTCGTGTGTTGTTGCGAGGGATGCTTGCATAGAAGACAGATTTTAGCATTTTTCACACATTGATTCATTTTTCTCAGACTCTACCACAACCGATACAGCCAATGTATTTTGATTTTATTTATCGTCTTTATCCCGGGAGAGTGAGTCAGAAAGTCCGATAGAAAAAAATTCCAGGTAAAAAACTTTTCATAGCGTTTGTCTGCAAATATGAATCGATAGATGACATAATCGACTATATTGAGGAGGTGCCCTAATTCCCATGCGAAATTTCTTATTTAGTTTAAATGTTTACCAAACCTAAATTAAAAAGCTCTCGCAAGTCAACAGACAAGGGATAAAGAGATAGAGTAAGGCACATAAAAATACTACTTGGTATGCCGAATATTGACAGGTTTCTAACAAATATTTAGCCTCATTTTGTTACATTACCACCTGGCCGGTATAGGCTCCCCTACGACTTGTATATGTCAATATACTTGTGCAATATTACCTGTTGTGTCCGCTAAGAATATTTTTTCGTCAATACTAATACTTTCTCGACAAGAATCCTGCTTCTGCTAAACTTCAAGCTCTTGCTATAAGTTTTCCTGTGTCTCTGGAACATTTTTTAGCTTAACTTCTTCGTACGGATCTTTATCTAGCTATGCATTGATATATTTGGCATATCTTAGGCATAGAGACAATAAGATATTCACGCTGTCATTGTCTTTCTTTATGACGACAATTCGTGCAACACACTCATGTAAAGTTCTTGAAGTCGGTATGTCCTTATGAGCAAATGCAATGAGGACATACATGACACTTCTCATATTCCCCATATTTAGTAAATACTACGCTTTTTCCGCCTACGAATGTAGAGCTCGAAAGTTGGTGTTAAATTTTTGGGACATTTTTAACTGAACATAAGCTTGAGTGAAACTTGATCAGTTGTTGTTCAGTAGACAGATGGAGTTTACCGTCTGTCTCATGAAACAAATAGAATTATCTCTTAAATTTCGCGTTTACAAGATTCCCTCTTTCATTCAACAGCTTTCAAATTTATGCTATTGAAGTGCAAAATAGTAGATAAACGTGTCCCAGGTAGAGCTGCGGAGAGAATTTCGGGTTGTCTGGGAAGGTAAATGAAGAAAGTAATCTGGAATCTGATGAGAAATATATGGTAATATATTAATCATCTGTAAATAATCGCGAAAGACGCCGTTGCCGAAACCCGTTTCGCTTTCACCTTCCCAGGAACCCAGGAATGGATTCAGGGCTTCCAATTGCCCAGTTTCAATTTGACATTTTTTTCTAGCGGTCCACAGCCCATAAGATGTTTTTTTTCTGTTTCATCTAAAAGGCTAAAATACTTGATAGTACTTCACACACAGACACAGGCTATTTTTCTAGAGGGTGCTTCAAGTAAAAGTAAAATTGTTATTGCTTACTCATGAGCATAAGTGAAAGGTAATGGGATGTTTCAAGAATCTTGTTAAAATAAAACAAAATTCGTGGAGAATAGAATAAATAGAAGTAAAAGATTGCACCTGTGGAACGCATTGCCTACACAAAAATTTGATATACTACGAAAGAGATACTTTTCATGGAAAAGAAAGTCAAGTGCGAGAACTCACTACCACGCAGTATATTTTATGAATGACTACTCCTTTGATGTACGTAACAATATTTGCTTTCTCTTATCTTGTTACAAAGTTAGTTATGCTGATGGAAACCTTACTCGTAAGTCTTGTTTAGGCGTGTAAGAATTGTTTTTAACTGTCGAGAAGAAAAATAAACCATAATTCACACAATAAACTGACAAAACAATATGTATTTATTATGTTGCATAATATAAACAGGAATTACATATATGAACCCCCAAAAGAACAGTCAAATGGCCAGTATTCAGGAATCCCTCCCCTTGACCAAATTACTAGGTTTATAATTTTCTGAGAATGAGAAGAAAAGTTGGTACAGGTCCCTAGCCTTCTTTAAGTGGCAATCACTTTGGTCTTTAAGTTTACTTGTTTTCTCTGAGGTTCCCTCTATGAATATATTGAATATTTAAAACTGCACTACTCCCAGCACTTAATAGTTTTTTCCAATTCAGGGTTTTGTGTCATGCAATATCAGTTTAAGTCCTATAATATTTTAACTGACATTATCTGTTCCAATACACAACCTTTAGCAATGTTTCGAAACGTAGCTGCATTTATGCAAAATGAGAATGATGAGTGACCATTGGCCAAAAGGGAACTGGCTTAGAATATGTCTCATTTGTTCGAGACGTTCGTTATTCCCAAAGCACCCTATCGTGCATTCAAAAATTAATGTTATCTATCTAGACTACTTCCGTAGCGACTCAAATACATACCATGACTAGTTTTTGATGCACGTAACGTGCACTATATAGCATACATAACACGAGGGCTAAATGTATTGCTTAAAAATATTTAAATTGATGAATATACGGATTGAATTCGTAATGAAATTGGTATTACTACGCAAGGGAAAGAAGCAAATTATAGCGATATGCTTGTAGCTATGTAATACATTTAACAGCCTATTTCCGAGCAATGGCCGTTAAAAACTACTCCAGCGTGCTTTTATGACGTTAGAAAAAATGCTCAATAGCAATTTCACCATCATAAAATATTCAAAGCCAAGAAAGTGAAAACGTATATCGGCTTCAGTTGTTTTAGAAAAGCTTTAAAATGAATGGACGTTGACTTGAAGTCGATTCAAGAACATTTTAAGGCATGAATGACAACTGTAACGGTACGCAACCGAAACTGTTTCAGCTTACATGTTTGAATATAATTAAAGACCAATTACCGTATAGGACAAAGTGGTCATATCAGATCTAAGTGACAACGTGGGAAATCATACATCCTCAGGCAAAACCAATTTTAATTTGCTTACATTCTTGCTGGCTGTGGGGTATTAGAAAACAACCTCGATTTCCACCTGGGATATACTTTCTCGCTCACGACAGGGTTTCCCAAACAGGAAGTCCGAAACGTTAACAGTAATATTTTGCGGGTTATGACTTTTTTCCAATTTTGAATGACTTTAAAAATGTTTTTCACCGATTTTATTCGATTTCGTAACACTTGAAAAAATTTTTTTAGACGACCGAGCGTTGAACGACAATTCAATTTGGTAGATTGGCCGATAGATAGGTGTTCTTGGCTACACTACTTTGGCGAGGTCATGTTGACCCCCGAGAAAGCTACTGTTGCAAAAAGTTTTAAATGAAATGCTGTCGATAAAAGAGTACATCATCAACAGTCTGATCTTTCACGCAACAAAAAGGGCAAAACACATTTCTTTTGGAGTAGTGTTTGTTGTTTTATATTTTTTTGTATCAGGTTTCTCCTTGCTTCGTCTGATATTCAAGAAGGAAGAAGGATCTTTATATTGTTTCGCTTTCAACAGCACCGTGGTTTTTTTTTTCACTAAAAATCCTCTGGCGACGATAAGAGCTCTCTTAAGGAATTATTAAAAAGCGAAAACTGGTTTGTTTGATCTTCCTATTGGTTGATTAAATTACAAAAACAAATCAAGTTAGTGTTGCAATTTTCCAGGCGTAGTTTGATTTTTTTTATAAAATCAATTGAAATCTGATGACTATTCTGAATAAAAAAGGGCTGATTGATTTTCTATAAAAAGATGAGGCTGAAAATTAGAAGTAGAAATGACGTGGTCCTGAGCACTGGGGCAATGTAAGACCTTGCTTGACTCTCGCATACGGTGTGAGTAGTGCGAGTGCTACAGGTAGAAAGGCTCTTTTGTTTTTCCTCCACCACCAAGAAAAACAAGTGTAAAAAGGAACCACTTCCCAACTGAAACGTGGAGAAATGCCAACTGACAAGTGGAATGCTCAAGTGGGGTATCTTTATTGACTGACGAAAGGTGAGGAAGAGAAAGAGAGAGAGTTGGCGGTGATGAGACAGTAAACTGCCAAAAATGTTATAAAGTTTTTGTTACGGGATTCCAGCTTGCTAGCTTGTTGATACACACGAAAAAGATACCACGAACAAGGATTTATTCATGTAGGGAAAAAGGCATCTAGCTGGACTAAAGTCGTGGGCGCTTTCTCTGGGGTACGTAATACCCTCCGCGCATGAAAGCAACGATTTTTTTTTTTTTTTTTTTTTTTTTGTGGTCAACATGGAAGCATTTATAACCATCCAGCATTTTGTATCAAAACCCTCGTGCTGAATGTTTCTACACGTATGCAGCATTCATAATTCATTCTCGAAAGTTGCATAATTGCATAATTATGAAAATCATATTTGCCGAAATATATGAAAATTACATGATTTTGTAATTTGCAATCAAGTTCGACCACTTGTACAAGTCATTTATGTGAAAAAATTGCGAAACGCATGGGTTTATACAAAAAAAATGTCCGTGGGGGTTGATCACGTCAATAGTTTCAACTTGATTTGATTTATCCATGTCCCGTTCAATCATCAATCAAAGACAAATAGTCTACGGAGAAAATGCGATAGATGGAAAATGATGTTATTGCTAGAACCAGAGAGAAAAATTTCTCAAAATCATGTTATTTTTTTCTATGGAAAAATTTCACGTGGGAAAATTGGCTTTCATTCTTGAAGATAGAAAAAAAACTCCGTCCTGAACATTATTTTTAAGACAAACAAAGTTGCACAAAAACAAGTTTTGTTTGAAGCCGGACTGTAAATGTAAAACGAATGATTATTCTTAGAATAGCTCGAGTTTTTCATGGATGTTGTTTTTTAATGTAAATACTGTCTACAAAGAAAAATGAGCATTAAAGTCGAGAAAGTAAATGAAAACCGTTGCTGGAAAGCCAATCAATACTTGTAAATTTCCCCGTTAATCCAGTCGACGTAGTTGGGAACGTTGACGTAACCTCCTGGTATTCCATAGTCACCGCAACCTACGCCAAAGGCAACTAATCCAGCAACCTGCCAGTTTCCACCCTTTCCTGTTTCACAAACGAGGGGAGCTCCACCATCACCCGTGCAAGCATCTTTCCCTTCCTCACCGCCGGCACAGAGGAAACTGTGTCTGTTTAGCTGAAAGTGTTTTCCCAACCGAGTCGTTCTCAGTCTTTGTTCACACTCGTTCCCGTCCAGGATGGGTAAATCGACTTCTCGCAAGATGTACGAGTGCTTTCCCCCTTCGAATGCGTCTTTACCAAAGCCGGCGGTCCAGCAGCGCTGTCCAGTGTATTGATAGCCTTTTTCCGGTAGACAGACGGCTTTTATATGCGGGTAACTTTTGGTGTCCACAGACTCCACCAGGCGAACTAGGGCAATGTCATTTTGTAGATTGGCAGGGTTGAAGCCTGGGTGAATTGTAACGCTGTCAATCCCTATCTCGATGTTTTTGTATGGCTCACTGTCTTCCTTGGCGTTCCATTCTCCAAATCGGACCTTCATAGTGGAACCAGGCCTAAAGATAAAAGAGCAATTTGTGAAATAGTTTCCAATTTCGCTAATTATTTATATTTTAAAATAAATATTTGTTGTGCGTACTGCCATGATTTGATTTTATGGGCTGCCGTCAAGACGTAATACGGAGAGATAAGAGCTCCTGCTCCAACGTAATTATTACTCTTTCCTAAAATCACAGCCATCCAGGGGTAAGCTCCAAACTTTGCCTGAAAGAATTATGCTATGAAGACTTAGACTATCAAATGGAATTTTATTTCTTCAGATTTTTCTTTTACCTCGCCATAATCTAAGGACCTTCCTGGAACATCAATGTAATTTCGGGATCCGCATGAAAGATAACCTCCTGATCCACCCGGTCCGTTATTTGAATAATCTGGGTTTTCTATGATAGGATTCGACGGCTTTCCAACATCACAACAGAAGACGTGACCGTTCAGGCATTGCACTCCGCCAGGTCGTGGAGGCCTGTTGACGATACGCAAATCTAGAAGTCCAGCCCCATCTGTATTTGGAGCTGGGCCAGCGTCGCCGTCGTATCCCTGGTTTGAAGGCAGGTTTCCTCCGTGCGATCCATCACCGTTGTTACCACCTATTACGGGTATGGCCCCTGCTTGCTGATCAACTCCTAAACCGTATAAACCAGTACCTCCGCTGACAATTGGAATATTTCCTCCTTGTTGCCCGTTAGCATTATCATATGAAGGTGGAACTGAACCTTGATGTCCTTCAACACCGTAAGGGGGAATAGCTCCGCCCGGTTGTGTATCAGAGCTGTATGGAGGAGCGCTTCCACCATTGTACGACGGGCACTGTTCCGCAGGGACGCATTGACATTGATTGGAACTTGGTAGGTTACCTCCTTGAATTCCTCCTTCCGTTTGGACTTGGTATCCTGATTGAGGAGCAGGTGGCGCCCCACCTGTTGGTAGATAGTCTTGAGGAGGAATATTTATAGGAACTGCACCCGTATTCGCCCCACCGTCATAACCTGGGACGGGCGGGAGACCTTTTATTTGGGATGAAATTTTACTTTAGAACACCAAGTGTAACAAAGGAATCTATGGGGCATACAACAATAGGATAAATTTCTTTACCTAGTTGTGTTGCTAATAGACCTAGTCTTGGTTCAGTGCTATTTGGACTGCTATTGACAATCTTTTTCTGACCATTGCACAAGCTTGTCAACGTGACCACTGATACAAAAATATGCATCCAACCCGAGAATATCTTCATTTTCGGTATCTGGAACATTTATTTTTCAAAGTAAAATTCAAGTTTCTTTAGTATTTCATATTTAGGTTTAAGCTGGTTAGTCTTTTGGTATTGAAGCAGGATGAAATTGAAAACTAAATGAACTAAAACACTATTAAATCTGTATGTTCATTCATTTAGAATTTTTTTTCACTATCGACTTTGCAACCCAGACAATGTTTGGCTTTTTCTTAGCGAAATCGTTGTCCTTGAGTTTTAGTGCTGCATAGCCTTCTCGGGCGAAATCTCGTGTTTATAATGCGGGATCTATGCATTTTCAATGAACTTAACAAAAAATATAAAATTTTCATGATTAGCCGTCTCTTGTCTTTATGTACAGGATCGCACGCAAAAACTATGTCGTGGGATGATAGTTACATGAAAATCGGATAGCTAGTGACTATTTTTTCTGTCGTTATTGCCTTCAATTTTAGAAAAATTGCATTGAAAAGATTTTCGTCATTCTTGACCAAATCGTTCCGACGAAAATAGCAAAAAGTTTCCTCACTTGAAATGTATGAATGCTAGCATCGTTTGAAGGCCCTAGAGATTTCCCACACAAATGAAGAGTTTCAAACATTAAATTACCTTTGTCGTTACATGCGCTAGAAAACTACATAAATTTGTTGTTAAATTACATTGAAACCCCTTGAGAGTCCATGAGATGATTTCATTGCAGATATTTTTAGCAGTTGAGAATGCTTTCAAATATGAATATTTCAATACTACATGAGCTTAGGCTATATTACATTAGGCAAGTCATGAAAAATTCATGATGCTGTTTTTGAAACTGTGTTCAATGTCAGTTGAGCCCTGGAGCTATCTAATGATGCTCCCTGTTTTTCTTCAAATTTTGTGGGTGGACCTACGCTGTTACTATTACTAGTCATTAGAATCCTATGCTAAAAATTGTCTGCACAGGATATTTTATTCGGTGATGGAATTATAGTAAATCCTATCAAATATAAACTCATATATCTCAAAAGCGTCATATTACTTTACCTGCGCTGATCGAAATTGTATTAAAAACTAACCATAAATTAGAATTCTGTTTTGGTAATGAGTTTCACTCTCCACAAATGACAAAGAAATGGAATCACTGCAGCACCCGAAGAACCTAGCACTGGACTACAAGAGTCGAACTGAAGATGGAATTTTAACAGATGACAATTTTATACATCCAGCCAGAGAGATTTGCAGCATATCATAACAATCATTATAGTACCATCATAACAACAATCATTTGAGTATACATGAAAGAGTCAAGCCGAAAACACATTATGCATGGGTCCGATTCATTTTTTTGTCCACCCTGTCCACATCATGAAAGAAGAGACGTGACTAAAAATCTCGCACAAAAAAGGGCTTTTGTATTTTTCTTTTGTTGCATCTTCCAATCGTTATCGTTTGATTCTTGTGATTATCTCTAGGACGTCGCACCTTCTACTCCGTCTGAGAGAGCTTTGCCATTCCAGGAGGGATAAATTGTCCATCTTAGCTCAGCCGTTCGTTCTTTATGTGAATACTAAAATTGGTAGATTGGATGAAATGGTGTGATGACGTAAACCAATTTCCACTAAGAATGACTAAGTATTCTTTTGAACTGTCGTTTTTCAAAGATAATTTCGTATTCATACGATGCGCAGAAACAAAATCTGACGCGACTTTTCCGTCAATCTAGCGATAGATGCAGCGAACTGTTTTTGCAAAATCATGTTTACTACTAAACTACAGGGCTTTAAAGAAATATACGTTGACTAAAGTTATTCATTTTCAAATGAAACGGTTTTACTTCAAGACCAGATTTCTACGAAATAATGTAAAAGCGTAGGCATATCGTAGTTAAAATCATCAACTTTAACATTCAACATTCATATTATGTATGTACATTGTCAAGAAATAGCAAAGGAATATGCTTAAGCTGCGGTTATACGCAAGAAAGTTTGTTTCATGATTCTAAATCTCTTTTAGTTTATAGTTTGAACACAGAATAATTTTTTTAGCCTAAAAAAATGTCCACGCATAATTTCCAGGATCTGTCATCTGTGTGATTTCCTGACTGAGTAGTTAGAAAATCCTATCTTCTCCGCTATATTCGTAAAACTTGCAGTACTTATCACCACCTTGACTCCAATTAACTTCAGAAAGATTTGCTTCCAAATCATTGGTCAAAGGTACGGATTGCAACGGTTTTGAATGGTCTTCCCAATGTAACGTGTATGTAAAAAAATATACTTATATGAGTACAGATTTATACGAAATATCCAAGCTACAGAAATAATTCGTTTTTATAATACAGTATAGAGATCAATACATAATTAGAGCTCTGGTTATGCTTACTGATAAAGAAGGTACATATAACCTTGTAGAAGGGACCTGATACCGACGAGTCGAAAGGCGCACCAAACAGTCCAGCATAAAAAGATTAGCTCATTTGAATTTTGTTCAGATTAGGCAGTTGCGA
>VICI01001856.1:0-19486 GCA_019593645.1 Akabosia matsudoensis | reverse complement strand
CTCCAGTGCACCTCCGCGTAGACATTTCCGTAGGCGCTGAAGGTTGTCGCTGTTGGACAAACGCTGCTCCCAAGACGAGCGATCGAATTGCGACTTGAAGCCTAACCAGTCTTCCGGTTTCCCAGTAAAAATCGGCAAATCTCTATCCACATGTGTTACTGGTCGGGGCGATGCAACACAGTGAAGGGCGTCCACCAGTTCACGCATGCTGACTGAATCGGTTCGTTGTTGCTCTACTGGTTCACTCTTCAGGCTGGAATAGCCACGGTAAATAGGACGCGGTATTGCTGTTCCTGCTGCAGGATCTCCATACTGCGGTACAGAAGGCATCACAGGTGGAGGCTGCCACGGCGGTCCAAACTGTTGCTGAATTGGAATCATGACAGGTGGAGTCATTCCAAACGATTGCTGAATTGCCGCCGACACCGGCGGTTGCGGTTGGGCTTTTCCTTGATTTACGAAAAAGACAGGTGGATTCACAGTAGCGGTACATGGCGGCGGGACTTGGGGTTGCTGGATGATTAGCGGTCTTGTTTGATCGTCATAATGAAAATCTTGTTCGTGTTCCATCACATTTACTTGAGAAACAGCTTTTGAGTCATGTTGCTGCAGCTCCAACGAACGAGTATGCATCGCTGCTTGATCAGCCCAATCATCAATTCGAGCTTGCTGTTCATCTTCGTCCCCCTCCAGGTCTTCGAAGTCCCCTTCAATGCCCTCTACTTCGTCTATTTTTCCCATCTCCAGCTCCTTTTCGTCATTTATCTCCTCAAGCTGGATCTTACGTGAACGATGAGCTTGTTGCACGTCGAACTCCCCCATCTCAAGTTCCTCTTCCAATTTGCGTTTCAAATGGTTACATTCTGCGAGCTTGGTTTCTCGTTCCTCTGAGGGTGATAAAGCGGTCAACTCGTTAATATCCTTCATCAGATTCTTGTGGCGTATCTGGAGCCTCTTCAATTTGTCTTCAGCTCGAAACACGAGCTCGTTGACGGAGTTGACCTTTCGTTTCGTTTCCAACTCGACCTCTTTCCGGCGTAAACTCGCTGAGGACTTGGAGGTCGTTGACGAGGCTTTGGTGCTTGGTTCACGTTGTCGGGTAGCGGCAGGGCCAGGTTGAGACGTCTGTTGCACGATCGCTGGGTTGCCCAAGGTTGGGTACGTTAGACGCTGCACCGGAACTCCCTTGCGTTGTCCTCTTCCCAATGACTGCGGCGTCTGAAAAGCGTTCCCGTCCATGCTTGAATTGACAAGCCAAAAAGAAATGATTAGTAAAAATCCCAAGGGTAAACAAGTAAACTGGATGGATCTCACAGGAGTTTGTGTCACTTCCAGTTGATCCCGCGTGACACGGACGGTTGTAAACTATGTCACACTTGAGTAGTGACCAACTCGACGTGACCTTCTTGGAGAAGCGATAACCACGATGGCGATTACTTCAACAGGTAAACGTCCTTCCTGACTCCCACGGAATCTGCACAGCTGACGGCTGATTAACCAAAACTTTGTGGATGTCGTCAACACTCAAAGAGAAAAGAAATACTAATTTTAATTTGAAGGTTCCCGGGTTTCGGCACCAAATGTTATTTTAAGGTGCTCGAAACGTATTAGACTGAATAGGGTCCTGATGGTTCGGTTTTGGATGAGTTTAAAATGTTGGCTGTCGGCGGGGTGTCTCCTCTGGGCTGTCCGCCGAAATCACTGTCGGTGATCAGAGTAATGACAAAAAATAACAACTAACATACAAAGCTGACGGCGAGCAGTTAGTTTTAATTATTTATTAATTAAATTCTTCGGCACCAGTGATATCAATCACAGAAACAATCTCTCTCTCTACTACAAGATTACAATTACTACAATAAAAAATCTTGCAGCTTGTCTGACGGACTTGCTGCTGATCACTAAATTCACTCAGTCTCTGAATACACTTTTTTTTCTCTTCATCCAAAGCCACCCTTTTTTCTTTGCAAAATAAAAACACTTCTTCTTTTTACGGGGTGAGGGGAGACAAAATGACAACGCTCAAGCACGATTCTTAAAAGTAGCGAAAGACGTTTCATGCAAGATACGCTTAAACACGATCTGAAAAATTCGCAAGATCACAACTTGTTCATTATGCAGTCCACAAAATACTTGCATGATCTCTGTATCAGACACGATGGCACCGATATTCTTGAAACTTGATAGCAGGAATGCTATTGAGCATACAAAATTGCGTACCAAATCTCACATCCTTAACATCTTAACAAGTCGAACAAGAGATCGGCCTAACCAACAGCAGCGGCTAATGTAAGTCGTGGTTACAAAATGCTCGCACAAACTGCGAAGTTGAAACAAATTAAATCTTTTTACCAACAAAATCTTGAAAAATCACCCAAAAACAGGAGTTCACCATTCACACATATTTAATTGTAATCATAATCCATTGGAGTCATCTAGTTCAAAAAAATAATACTACCAACACGCGTTTGTAATTGAGTTTTACTATTGGCCAGGTAAAATTTACAAACGGTCCCATTCTTAGTTTACACTTATACTTTTCTAGCCATTTGTCGGTTGAAGAAGGATAACGAAATCGTCTCGTTATTGAAAAATGCAAACAAAACTCGTAAAGATGCTGCTGCTAATAAAAGATTTTAAAATGCAAATTTATTTGAAAGAAAGGGGAGACAAGCAAATGTTAGGTTGTAACGCCACTTAAAATTTTATTTTGTCACTTCAGGAGTAAACAGATACAGACGCTACGGTTCCAGGCGTGCATTTGACGAAACAAAGACGAAACTCGACTGCTTTCCACGAACAGTTATATTTTCGCATCGTTTCAACAAGATTCTTATCCTTTTGTCCCGGGCCCATAAAGTTGTTTATTTTGTTATAAAAAATCCGTCCCTTCAGCAGCCATTCAGACAGAGCTTGCAGCACGAAAACACTACAGCTTTTCCATAAAGAAGTATTTGTGACTTGGAAAATTGAAATATGCCTATCGTTTCTACATATGCATTGAGTCATCCGCGTATATTTAACCTTGACAGGACATAACATATGACTTTTGGCCCTTTTCATTCTCTGCAGAGCATGATGAACCGTCAGAATATTATTTTATCGAACGGTTAAATTGTAAAATTACCTAAAGTTGCTGTCATTAGCTAAGTTTTACTTAGTCCAATAAGTTGTAGCAGATTTTCTGTCCTTAGGCTTACGTGATGTGACTCTCAACAATAATTTTTGTGACCCGTCAAGTTTTAAAAACATGCGTGCAAACTGACTGCACATCCATGCCTGTATTGAAACGGTAAGTATATTTAATTTCCCAATCCACATTGAATCAGCTGGTTATTTTGCTGCCTGCTCTCTGGGAATGATCGCTTTATGTTAGCTTTTTGAATGACGACGGGCTGTTTGATATTGATAACACGGTTTACCTTTGCAAAAGATACACCAAAATAATTCATTTGAGCGTTAATAGCGACAGTCTTTCCAGGTAAATAGCAATGCACACTTAGTATATTAAAGTTATGCCTCCAGTTTTCCTCCCAAGCCAATTGAGTTTGATTAAACTACGCATTTGTATATTTCGGATTTTTCTACATATCGCCGGGGCTTTTAAAGGTCGCCAGGATCCATAAAAAACACTTCAATATTACAAATATTAACAAATACGGATGATTCAGGAATCAAAGCAACCCGCCCAACCTTGATATACCGAAACTCCACTACAGACAGCCAGGACTGAGAAGTAAAACTGGAAATTGGAAGGGTTGGAGAGCACCATTAGAAATTTTCGCTTTGGGAGTTTTTTACCAGTATTTTCCATATTTCCATTTGTCGCCACGGGAAACGTCAGAAATACCTTTTCATGAATTTGGTAACACCTATGCTTCAATTGCTTATCAGAAATATAATATAATTCAGAAAAAATAACCTAAATTTTTCTGTTTTAGAATCATATGCCATTTTATTATGCAGAGGCACTTCTGCTTATTCCATTGTATTTAACTGCAAGGTCGCGAAGAAATCGGTTGGCAATGATTTCAAAATTGGTTTACTTTTTCCTTTGATGCCTAAACTTTGTTTCTTAATAACAATTGTTGAAGAACTGTAACTGTTATCATGATTAGCCGTATACAGTCAAATCTGCCTCTGAAAGGTTGGCATATAAAGCATTTCATTCGCCAAAAAATGTATACATTCCATCTATTTTCTCAGCCCTACAAATAACAAGCTGTGCGTAAGGCACCTTTTTGTCGCCCTTGTGTGCCTTTTACGGACAGATTTGGGTGTAAAAGCAAATATAAATGCAGAAGAAGCATGCTCGTCCCTGGTTTGAGCCAATCTGACGCCGTGGCAAAATCTTTTGCTGATGCCATGGTAAACTGTAAGTAGACAAGAATTTAAAAAACATATACTGATAGCATCCTCGTAAAATGAACGTACGCGACAAATGGCACGAAGGAACAAGCTGTAAAATAGCGTTAGAGTAGCGGATTATGATTGATGTTCGTTCGACAATTGCATGATAAATGTTTCCATAAACTACCGTTAAATAATTCGCTTTGGTTGTTTTTCTCCTGATAAAATTGAAGCTTCTAGTGGGCATTACTGCATTAGTCGCAGTATTTGCCTTGTTAACTGCTCAATACGGAGAAAGAACTGGAAGTAAAACCGGAAGTTATGGAAGCAGAATTGGCCTGGCTTTGGGGGCAGCTTTTCAGCCCCAGGGACGTGTTATCGGCAAAAAAATTTCAGGGACAGCTCGCAATATACTTCCGGAAGAAGACAACTAGATGATTTTTAAAATCGGCCGCAGATAAGCCAGCCTTTTAAATCCGTAGGGTTCAAAAGGCCAATGATAGGGGAAGGAGGAGGAGGTTTTGATAGCTTGAGACCGGAAGGTGAAGGCTACAATTTAGGTGGTGGAATTAACCTACAGGAAGGTAACAACCAGGGAAGCAGCTTCAGACCCGGAGGCGGTTATAACCGAGGTAACCACGAAGGAAACGGATATTTCGGTGGAGGTTGATATATTACTGGAGCTGGTGGAGGGCTTAGCAATGACGGTGGAAGTTCATCTGGAGAAGGCAACGTTGGCTGGCATATAAAAATTTCCTTTCAATCTTTATAAAGCACATTTTGATTTTCTTAAATATCCTTGTGAATAAAACTTGTTGTAGGTGACAATCTTGACGAAAGAAAAATTAGCTAAAAATAACAAATGGTTGTCGTGAAGAGTAAAACTTGTCCAATTCATAACTTTCAATTTTACTTTACCAGCCAGTTTTCGGTTGAAAAGGATTATGAATTCGTCTCGTTATTGCAAAAACGGGTAAACAGACCTCGTAAAGATGTTGCCGCTAAAAGATTAGGAAAGCGAAGTTTATTTCAAAGAAAATTGAGGCATGCAAATGTTGACACGCCATTTAAAAACTTATTTTGTCACTTCAGGTTCTAGTACTAAAGATCATATAGACGTTGGCCACTTAGAGCTTCCGGACAGAGCTTGCATCTGAAGAAAACTACAGCTATTCCATAAAGAAGTATTTGTGACTTGCAAAATTGAAATTGAAAGCTGTCGTTTCTAGGCATGCATTGACTTGCAGAGCGTTTGCACGTATATTTTTAGCTTGACGGACATAACTTATGACATTTAGCCCTTTTAGTTCTCTGCTGAATATGATTAACCGTCAGAATTGTTTTTCTAGCGGTCAGATTATAAATTGCCCAAAACTGCTATTATTAGCTAAGTTTTACTTAATTCAATAAACTTGAGCAGATTTTGTGTCCTTAGGCTGACGTGACATGACTCTCAAAAATAATTTTTGCTATAAATTTTTGTGTCCAGTCAAGCTATAAACACATACGTGCAAACTAACTGCACATTCATGCATATATTGAAAGGATAAGTATATTTTAATTTTCCATGCCACATTTAATCAGCTGGTTTTTTACTGTGCATTTTACGCTGTTTGCTGATGCTCTGTGTGAATGAGCCCACACTGTTAACTCTTTGAAAGACGTTGGGCAGTTTGTTATTGAGAGGGCTGTTGGGCTCTCAAATCATAATTTTGTCGCAAAACGGAAAATAGAACAATAATTCGTATAACGTGGACATGCGCAGTGGATGTTCTGAATTAAGGTTGAACAAAACATGTATTTTTGTAGCCAATTGTGTGGCAAAACAATTAAATTGGGGATTTATTCTAAAAGAAAATGTAATGTGTAAACAAAGTTTTACTTCTTTGACAAACTTTGTATTCTTTAAATGAATGAAAAACGGAAGGGAAATATTTACAACTGGTTAGAACAACAATTCCAAGAATTGGTATTTTAGACTTTAACCCTTTACTTGAATTAGTTTACAACGTTGGATGTTAAATGAACGAGAAGGAATTGACAAACAGTTTAGTTTTAATAGAAAGCTGATTAATATTTAAAACTTAATGATCGAGAGAGATTTCACACATTTCCTTGTACTATACACATAGCATAAGTTTATTTGAAAGCTAAATGCGTGTCGACACGTTGATGACCTGACGTAATGTTTTATATTTAATCAGGGGAAAGGGTTTACAACAATTAGGGGAAAGTTAGTTAGTTTTCTTTTCTACCTGACCTAATACGGTAGCTCTTTGGTGAACTGAAGCAACTTGGCAAAGAAGCATCAAAGGGGTAAGAGACTACCGGCCTAAAGGTCACCTTCACGCGCCCTTTCACGGGTTTGTTCGGGATAACCAATTAGTTAGTTACAGACAAATTGTTCATTTACAAGCTTTTATTGTACAGAGATGTATTCCTACATTTGTTGAAAACGAGCTGACGAACAGGAATGCTCCAAAAACAGGAAAACGGCTACGGGTTGAGGTACGGGAGATGCTGGAGGTGTTTGCTGACTCACGACTCTCGAACCTTCCGCAAATCGCGTACGGTTGTTTGTAGTAACAAAAGAGCTGCAAGTGAACCATACAACCTCAATTAACTTCAAACCTTGACCGAACCTGAACGACAGTAATGTGAATTGAGTCGACTCAAAATGTTTGTAACTCACCACCTCTATTAATACAAGACACCAAGAGCAAAGGGACACGTAGTAGTAGCTGCTGCTGGAGGGGCTGCTGCTGGAGGACCTGCTGCTGGAGGAGCTGCTACCCAGCGTTTCAGAACCTAAACCCAGCAAGATATGCACACATTTATACCCTACACTTTACGTCATGTTTCGGGGAATCTTTGGAGAAGCTTACTCTGTTCTAAAACCTGGAACTCAGCTCAGGAACCTGATGTCTACCTCTGAGTCGACTCAGAATCACGCGGAGGGCGGCTGAAAGTCACCACACAAATAAAACACAAGTTTAGAACAATCCCCTCCATATCCTAAGTAATTCTGAATGACCATTTCTCTGTCACTGATTATTACCTTTTGCCCAGCCTGACACACGTTCTTCTGAGCCTCTTTTAACCTTTGACCACCGGATTTATGGATTACCCTGAGAAATAAAACCCAAAAGAAAATACTCATTTTACTCACAGTTTGGTCGACCAATTTTAATTACCAGTTCACACTTTTTATAATGATTATAATTTCCCCAGTGGGAGACTTACCACACAAATATAATCAACGCAAGTAAAACGCAAGTAAGACGCAAGTAAGACACTGGCCAACACTAGGGAACACTTCCTAAAAATAATGCTATCCTCGCTGAAACTGAAACACGACTGACGATGGGACGCGAGAATGTGAGGCTGCCGGTGCTGCTTCACAATGCCACTTTTGGCTGATGCAATAGCTTCTGGATGTTTCTCATCCATTCGAGAAGCATCCAGAAGCTTGGGGCTCGAGTCTTCGGCGGGCAGTGCCTTGTTTTGTTGTTGTTGTTTTCCGGGGAGCTAGAGTGAGCTACTTGAAGCTCCTCTCGCTCCACCACTTGTTGTTATGTAGCCACAGATGGTGTGGTCCTAGACAAATTTCTTTGTCTATTTCTTGTCCCCTGACATTATTGATAACACGTTTTGCCTTTGCAAAATATAAATCAAAATATTTCGTTTGAGCCTTAACAGCAACAGTCTTCCCAGGCAAATATTAATGAACATTTAGTATATCAAGGTCATGCGTCCAGTTTTCCTTCCGGGCCAAATAAAATTGATATAACTAACCGTTTGTATATTTAAGATTTTTAAATAATTTGACGGCGTATTGTTTTTTTTGTACTTGGCCGGGTGTTCGATTCAGCTATCTGGACAAAAGCAAGCTCCATTTGAGGCATCAAACTTTTCCATTGTCACTTCGCTGCCGTTGAATTGTCAACTTTGAACGGAAGTCACACAAAAATCCCTACGTTGAGCATTTTATGCAACAAAATTCTACCATCAGCTAACGCTTGCTCAAATTGCAATACCATAAAACTATTAAAGAACTCCGAGGTCTTCAAAGATCGCCGGGCTCACATAAACCCCAATATTTTAAAAATTGTAGCGAATTTAGGAAAAAGAATGGAACGCGGGCAGTTGAAATAACCAGTCAACATTGATGTACCGTAAATTCTTTGAAACGATGGCCAGGGTTTAGATTTAAAAGTTTATATATAAAATTTGTCGGTTGGGATGCAGAGTAACGTTTTAAATATTCCACTGGGGCGTTCTTAACAAGTTTTACGGGTTCTTTCCAACCCATTGAGTAACACTTCAATTCCTGAGAGACTCGGCTGTTCCTTTCTTATTGTCCAGAATCCACCACAATTTTTAAAACATTTGTTTGGTAAGATCTCAGCAGATATTGGTTATCCTCAAATTGTTTGAATAAAATGTAACAAGCAAATTTCACGACCAAACGCTCAGTATCCTATGTACATAAATTATTCTTAACGATTGGCATGTTTTTTAAACAAAGAATTCATTGAGCGCCAAAATTCTGATGACTCGTGCTCAATGACCTAAAAGATCCATATCCTTAATTCCCTTCTAAGCTACGGCTAAGAAATATTTTTCGTGGAATAGACATAGACTTTTACTTACAATCTTACCAGTCAAGCACCTACGTTTCATAAAGGGTCCTCCTGAGAAGTTTTTCATGGTATTTGGATGTTAATTTTTGACATAGGAAATATAGACCTAAACGATACTGCAACGATAAATATTAGTCGTTATTAAATATTTGTAGCTAACAACATAATTTTTGAAAGTGGCTAGCAAAACAGACAACTGACTTCACGTGCTAAATATAATGGGTGACTCGAAAATCAGGTTAATCTGGTAAGTCAGATCTAAACCGACGGTGGAGGAGCTCTAAGTCAAAAAAGGTTTTGAAAGGATTTAACAAGCTAACTCGGATATTATTTCTTTTCTTACGAGTAAATTGTAACATAGGACAAAATATACTAATCAGTTTCATGCCCTAAATCCACTTAAAACCCTACTCATCTGTTGCCAAGGCCTCACGGCTGACTGTGTACGATATCTCAGATCCATCGGGCAACGTATTCCGAAGTTCAAACCAAAAGAAACAACCTCTAAATGCTTGCACTAAAACATCGCCGAAGAGGCGACGGACAGACAGAAAGACGGACAGGCGGAAGGACAAACATAAACAAATTAATGAAGCAGCTTATGCTACTTAATAAGATTCAAAGGCTCTAGTACATAAGCATGGTGAGAACGACAGTTTTAATCCGTAGTGCGAGATACTTGAAGAAAAACAAACAAAACGGCCCTTAAATATATTATCTTGCCGGGTAAAAATAAACATTATCATTTTTTACAATTGAATTTTCCAAAACGGAAAATGATTGCACATCAGTCATTAAATTTGGTTGACATCTCTGTGTATCAGGAAAAGGGGATTCGAATTCTTCGAACCGAGTACAATATATTAATATTATATACTTGTCTTTGTATTAGGTAAAACCTCATAGTTCATTTATATTCTACTTGCTATTTTTCCGCTGGGTTAATTATTATGAACCGCCCAATTCCGCACCTTTTTTTGGCATAGCCATTTAGGAGTGACCCATCTTAAGTTTTAAGCTATACCTGCACAAACAAATTGAAGTTTGGTGTTGAAGACCTACATTTTTCTTTTTAAATTCCTGTCAGAATCAATATTCCAAATCAAGTTTTGCCGTTCATTTCCCACCTTGATCTGATATACAAGAAAGTGAAGGACCGTTTGATTAATGTATTACCTCAGGATCACCTGTTTTTCTGGTATTTTATGGTTGTTTTTAGAAATAGTTGTGTAGTCGGTTTCCTTGTTGTGGTGGTCAACATTGTTGTCGTGGTTATCTTTGGGAGTAAATTGTAATCGGATGAGCTTCTAAGCTCATCCTAATCCATTAGGTTGAAGTTCCCTCCGTTTTCCCCTCGGGGGTATCATCATGGTCCCCAAGGGGAGGGTTGCTCATCAGGAGCCTTTGTCTCAGTTTAGATTCACCGGACGCCTATTATCTGGACTTGTATTTGGAGAACTTGTCAATTTATTTGTTGACCAAGATATCTTGCCCCTCTTCTTTTTTTCCCCCACTTCTACCTCGTATTCTCACTGGGAGGAGGAGACGGAATTGTCGTTGTTGGGGTGAAGCTTGCTCTTCCGTCGATCCTCGAGTTGTTTCAAGCTCTCTCCGAGGTTCTGGCGTCGACATGGTAACCTTTGAAGATTCTGTGAAGAAAACAGGAGGTACTTTGTTGTAGCGTGTGAGCTTTTAACATTCTTCGCTTTTTCCGGGAGGAGATCCTTCCAGTATCTGACCAACTTTTAGCCTCGTCAACGTCGCCCGGAGTGGAGAAAGTCGGATTTCGGGGGACGTAAAACTAGATAAAGAGGTACGGACATGTATTGTACGGAAAACAAAATGCGAATATTGAGTGTTTCATAATGACAACCGTTTGATGGAAAAAATAGAATCCTCTGGCAAAGAAAACTGAGGAAAGTATTAGAAGTTTTGCTTATGAGCTCGTCGGTTATAATAATTATTTTTAAGGTTAACTAGAGAACCCTATAGATTATTTTTTCTCACAAGTGGTCTAACATGTGCGCACGCAAGGAATTCCATGAAACAATTGGAAAATTAACAAACTCACTAAGTTTCAAGTTTTTAACCATGGCACACATTTGAAGGAAAATTGAATCACGAAAATGTAGGCGAACAACTGGCGAAGAATATGTAAGACAAAAATTCTTAAACTTGCTCTCTGAATGGGTGTAACAACTAAACAACTGGATCAAGTGTTTTTTTAGTCACCTGCTTCTGCGTAGGATTTGCCAGTCCATTTAAAATTAGATGTCCCTGAGAGAACCCTATAGATTATTTTTTCTCACAAGTGGTCTAACTATGTGCGCACGCAAGGAATTCCATGAAACAATTGGAAAATTAACAAACTCACTAAGTTTCAAGTTTTTTACCATGGCACACATTTGAAGGAAAATTGAATCACGAAAATGTAGGCGAACAACTGGCGAAGAATATGTAAGACAAAAATTCTTAAACTTGCTCTCTGAATGGGTGGGTTAGTATTTCTCGAGTTTACGTTTTTAGATTAAGAATCTCCAATCAGCAAGGTGATATTTAAATGGAGTAATTAAAAAACTCAATCAGCTTGAAGCTAAAACGGTTTGTTCCATTCAGATGGAAACTGAGATTGTTACCACGTGTTGCTGACTTGGAGGAAATTATGCTTTGGTCTTTCCTTTTATTTGATTCACCCTAAATCTTGAGAAGAAGGAATCATGTCATTTACGGTTACGTTTATTCTTACCCTTGTTTCTTTAATTCAATCAAAGTTACATGTGCTGGCACAAAAACACATGCAGATTTTGCTTCTTACACGCAAAGATTATTATACGACTAAACGTTCTGTAAATTATTTGCGCGAAATCTGGAATGAACTGAAGTGAAAACCTTGAGCGCGATTGAAATTTCGTCGCACGCTGGAGGAACAACGTATTTCTGCACTTGGGGCACCTTGTTTGTTGACCCGAGGATTTGAACGATCTGCGGGGCGAAAGTCTCTCTTCTGTGATTGGATAGATAATCCTCTGCTGACTTTACGGAAATTGGCTCCTCCGGTTGGGGATACACAAGCCTGAGCTGGTGGTACACAAGATTCTCTGGGGGAACAGGTCGATGAGAATACGGGGCGTGACCTTGGTAAACCACAGGATTCGGAACTGTTCTCGGCTGGCCTAGGTTGAGAAAAGGCCTCAGGTAAACACGGACAAAATAGAGTTGAGTCACGCTGATAGCGTTGCGTTGTTGTCCTGCACTGGCTGTTGGGAAAACGATGCCTGCGTCATTTGAACCGGTCCGGACACGTCTTGACTGGAAAGTGAAACTGGCGCGTGGATCACCAGAGGAGCAGTACTTAAAACTTGAAGCTGTAGCCCCATCCGTGGAGGAAACGCTTTCATTAACGTTTTTCTTTTGAACTCGCACTTGTTTTCGCAAAATTTTCTACATTTTTCGCGTCATTTCTTGGCCGGGAACCTCGGATATATGTAATTAATTTTCAAAGCCTTCCCTTAGAAACCGTCCCGGGACACGAGTGATCCTGTGGGCTGTTGCACTCTCCACACTTAACGCTTCTGTCGTTCTGTTGTACTTGTTTCAGCTTCCCCAAAAGTTTCCTCGGCTCGGGAGCGTCACTGGAGCCCTGAGGTTGTTTCAATTCATGAAGATATTGTCTCTCACCGTTAGACAAACTAACGGCTAGACAAAGTAATAAAAGTATTTCCATTGTTGCCTCCAAAGAACGACACCATACTGTACTCATCCGAAGGTCACGATCGAAGGCCATCAGAATTTTAAAGATGAGCTGGTTGAAAACAGAATGTTGAGTTTGTTTTGCATTCAAAGAATAACGTTCTTCTGGGTAGGTGGTCAAAAGTTGCGTAAAATACTGAAAATGAATGAGAAAAATGCTCAAATTACGTATAAAGGTCGCCGCCAAAAATTGAAAAAGAGGTTGTTTGAATATGACGTCGTTCAGAAGTTATTGTTTTCAGTGTATTCCTACGACAAACAGATACTGCAGGTATTCATTTCGGAGAATCTCAGAACAAAGGGCAAGCTGAATTAATTCATGTATATTTCTGTACCACCCTGCGTGTCGTTACTTATTACTAAAAGTACTTCCTAATTGCATTAAATGCCACCCCAACCCACAATGTACATCCAATACGAACGACCCCTTCCTCCAAAATTAGACGTATTGTTGAACGAGCCTGATAAGAAATAGTTTGTGTGACAAGTATTCCTTGTTTTGTTATGTTTTTGTTCAGATCCTCTTGTTAAAAGTGAATTAAATGGCTCCATCATCAAGTTCATTGCTTAAAGTTCCGAATTAGCCTCGAAGGTCATTTTTACTTTCGTTTAAACTTGAAAACGAGATGACTCAATTTAACCCAATTATTGATTTCATGACATGTCATTGTTGGGGGAGATTTGTTGGCACACGGCAAGCCGAGGAGGGAATGTTGCTTGCAAGAAATATGCAGAAGCATTGCGTAAAAAACCTCTCGCTGGTTGTTTTGTGTATGACGGGAGTAGATTTCCAGGCAATAACGCGACTCCTGGTGTTTTCTGTGTGTTAAAGGAAAATTAATGAAATACTGTGAGCTTGGGGAGAGAATGATTTTTGACTGCAGGACACCTACGTTTTGAACAAAATAAACGATTTTCCTCTGTATGAAAATACTTATACATATTCGTTTTATAAAAATAACATTCAAAACACATATGAAGTCCTACACATCGTTGGCCTTAAAGGTATCAAATAAATGTTTTGTGTGATGTGGGCAAGAAAGTGCGCCTTCTCGCTTAGTTAAAACAAACATCGCCTGAATGCATCCATAGGTTCTCATTAATATGCATATTACCCAACTGTATGGTTATTATTAAACAGTGTAATATATAAGAATCTTAATATTTGTTTCACTCACCAATGCGGTATGACATATTGCTCCATTATTGGCTCGATCCGCTCGTAAATGTCGTAATTTCTAGCGCTTCAATTTATAATTTCAACAAAAACCGAATACAATGTAATTGCAATGTTAAACGCCAGTATAATATCTAGGTGCAAGGGAGTCTGAAATTACACAAAGAATCTTTCAGGCAATCCGTGAAAGTAGAGTATCACTAACTTCAGGAGTAATCATTCATCCGAAGAACTAAGTAGAGAGTCCGCAGGCACACATCATAGACACGTCATGCTTGGAAAACTTACCTTAAAACTGCTCAAGTAGGGGAAATAGTAGTTCGATTAATTTTCGGTTCGCATCCGAACTTCGGCGGTTCTGGGCGGCTACTTTACTAAGGTTTGAAAACATGTCGACCAACCGTCAACATTCGATTGGGTTTTCACTATCTTTCGATTACGAAGTTAATTAATCTTCCTATTATTATAGTACCTGGTATATAATAGCATTGATGACGCTGATATAGAATAATAATATTAATAATTCAAGCATTAATTAGCATCCCGCCAAGCGTTTCTAATGTCAATTGGGTCAGTTTGATGCTTCATTTCATTAGAAAGTTATTCATTGATGTCATTTTCTGATTCTTTATGGATTTTTTGTATAACACGGTCAGTGCACAACTTCGGATTTACGTCATTGTCTGTGTTTGAACGAGAACCAATTTACTACGACTTCCTCCCACTTCTCACGTCCCTCCAGACGCAGACTTTACGTGTTGGTCTCCCGAACGACAAGCCGTGATCTTAACAGGTTATTCAAATTTTGGGATTTTTAAAGCCCATGCACGCCCAACATTTTCTGCCTCTTGCTGACCTGCGAATTCCTTCTCTTGTTGTTGAAATCATTAAACATTTAAGTTTTGAAAGTTTTTTTTAACTGTAACTGCGTAATGAATTTTTTATTTAAAAAAATTTCAAAACAAAAATAAATTATCGGCGGGTTGACATGTGGGGAACGTTCCCATGACTGATACTGCGTTTCCGATTTGGATTACGATCACTATTCCTTGTATGGGGAAGGAAGTAGGACGTGTTCCGTGTTTCTGAGTATTGTAACTTGGTCTAATTGTCGTTTGTCGTGTAATTAGCGTATAGAAGTAACAGAATTTTATGAAGAATCAAGCATTTTCACGAAGAAATACGAATTAAAAGTAAACTTTCAGAATTTCAACGATATTAGAGGACATTTTAACATGAGTATTTTATTCGATTAAATTGCTTTTCCCATCCTCAGTTCATTGCTATTAGAGAAGGGCTAGCAGACCGGTGTATAATAATAAACCCATAATCGGTTTTATTTTGTTACAAGCGACGTCGAATCACAACCAAGGCAAAACTATATTAGTTTAAAGAAATGTTTTAAGTCGAATCTCGAATTTTGCTAATTGCTAATTGCTCGAATCTCGAGTTTGCGTTTTAATTTTGAAGGACAATTCAAAATTAATTTCTGTTTTCATTGTCCAAATAACCGTATCGTTACGCCTGCCCTACACTATGTAGCAATATGATTTTATTTTTCTTCCGATACACATTTTGTAAGACTATTCAATATTCATCTGTGACGAACTAGCCAGGTTACATTTCCTCCTTTAAAACTGCATCCAAAAATGCCAACAGAAACATACCCACAAACAAACAACAAGGAAGAAAAGAACTGTCCTGTATTTCGCATGTCTACTCCTGCTCACAAGTATCCTTGCCATTTTAGCATTTGAAGTGTTGGTATGTACAGAAGACGCAACAACTAATTCTGTACCTATTCTTCCGATTTGCTACGTAAATCCACTTCGGCACGAGCCAAACTTCCTTCCTCTTCTTTAATCTTCCCATCGTGTTATTTTTCGTGCCTTCAGCCTTACAAGTGTTGTGCTTTGGATATGCCACTTAGCACGAAGCACTACTATGTCAAACTCATTTGAGAACAATAGTGTTTAGAATTATTTGAACAACAGACCAACCCATTTTCTATTTTTGAGATATACAGGGTGTGCTGTAAATGTCTTCCTGTGCTTTTAAACGCTTATTTTAGGGTGTGCATATAAGCGAAGTAAAATGAGCTTGGCGGCATAGAGTAAGTGCAATATTCACATGACTAAAGTTACCATTCAGTTCATCGCCAAATTGGAATTAGCTGAAATTGCATGTACGGGGTAGTTGCAATAACATCTGAATTTTACATAAAAGTTTTGGAATGAATTCTTTCCTTTTCGAGTTTGCAGCATGAAAACCTGCACAATTTGAATGAGCTTCCAAGCTTGCCAATTCTTTAAGTTGATTGGGTTTTCGTTCCATTTCCATTTGGCTTGGTATTCCTTTCCGTTTAGATTCACCAGGGTTCTTCTCATCTTAAGAATTGGTTGTTGTTTGTTAACCAAAGTCTCTCCTGCTTTTCCTCCGCTTCGTCTTCATCTTTCTTCTACTCTTCTCCTCACCTGGGGGAGAAGGAGACGGAGTTGTTGTTGTTGAGGTGAAGCTTGTTCCTCCCGTTGAGATTCGAGTTGTTTCATGTTTCATCGGAGGTCCAGGCGTTGTCATGGTGACCTTCGGACTTTCTGTGACGATAAATATACGCTCTTCGTTGTAGCGTGTCGGCTTTTCGTATTCTTTGCTCCTTCCCGGAGGAGATTCCTCCGCAGTTTCAGTTTCATCCGAGCTTTAAGTCTCGTCCGCGTCGCTCGGAGTGGGATAGGACGGGTTGCGAGGGACGTTAAACAACTATAACAGCGACGGGCTGTCATTCTATGGAAAAGAAAATGCGAGCAATGTTGGAAAAATTCCAATATTTAATATGTTTTTCAATATGGCAAACGTTTGAAAGAAAAAAAGAAGCAAGGTAACTTCGAGTAGCAAAGAATATTTGAGAATAATTTCCGAAAATTTGCAACATGAAAGCGCCGATTAGTATATTAATTTATGGGGTTTACCGGTTCATTGATCAGTTTATTTAGCTCTTCCAACAGAGCGGTCCGAATATGACAGATCCAAAGAGAACAGGTCAAACTTCGACAAACTTATTGTTGTTTTGGCCGTAATAGCAATAAGATCTGCACCTCTCAGCTTTTGTCGGCATTTGAAAATGATCCTCTTTGGACGGAAACTTCTGGTCCATCACAACATCTGTCCAATTTATTTAGAAAATTCGACATTTTTTCGAAATGCATGCTTAAAGTGCTTTGGGATCGTCATGAGCTAGTTTTAAACAGTTGTCAGGGATCATCATCGAAATATGATTGCTATACCTTCACAACTTACTTTCTTCTGAAACATAAACTTGGGGGATTCTCACATTCTTTGTGTAAACTTCGATTTTATCGTTGTTAAATGATGAAGATAGGAATTCCAACGAGTGTTTATTCAAAAAAAAACGTTGGGAAGCTACGTTTTTTTGAATAAAAACTCGTTGGAATTCCTATCTTAATCGTTGAATAATGACGACCGAGTGTAACCAGATTATTCATCTATATTTTATCATTGAGTCAGCATGAAATAGAGAAGCTGATCCAGTGTGTTTCTAAACATCAGACGAAAATCATAACTTTTACTAGCTAGTGCCGTACCTGACAGATGCAACATGGCAATGATTAAATTTGCATATAACTAACAATTTTCTAATCCAAGAAATATCCAATTGTTATTTTATTTTGAAGAAAATTATGCCAAAAACTAGTTTAAAACGGCATAGGTACATCGGTCAGGCCAACCAGTTACCGTTTGGTTTCCATACCTTTATTCAATGTCAGTGATCTGATTTGAACTTACTTCTAAGAACACAGTAAGGACGACATTGGCCGCCAGTCCGACCAGAATAATGAAACTCAGGAACCAGCAGTGTATGGCTGACAGGCCACGACATCCGCAACACTCGTCTTCATTGTCCGAGCCGTACTCTACCGCGTAGATTGCATCATGAAATGTTCTGTGCTGGAAAATGTCAAAACAAAAAACAAATCAAAAAGAGGAGTTTTTATAAAAACAATGCCAATTTCCCTGCAAAAGAAAACATTTCACCTTAAAATCACACATAAAAGCGAATTTTTTTTTCAAAGTGACCGATAAAACAGCCAACAACCCTCTACGGCTACTAATCGTCACCTCATTGTCACACATTCTTTGTCTTTCGAACTTGAACGAATCACAATTTTGCTCGGAACTGGATTCCAACCTGGAATTTCCGTCCAATAAGTATCAACTTTTTCATCATGGCAAACATTTGAAGGAAAATTAAAACAATTTAGAGGAATATGTGCGAACAACATCCTAAAATTTGCATTGTGAGAAGCTGGGTTAGTATTACTGTGGTTTACGTTTACGTTACGTGAGAAGCATTAAGAACTTCCAATGAACTGGCTTAGATTCAAGTCTAGGGAAAAACAATGCTAAAACGGTTCGTTCCACTTTAAAGGAAACTGAGATTGTTACCAAATGTTGCTGATTTGGAAGTATCATGCTTTTGTATTTCATTTTGTTTGATGTACTCTAAATCTTGAGAAGGACTCCTCTTAAAACTGAATAGTAATTAATGAGCTTTTGATTTCAGCGTCGTTAAATCAGGGTCCGGTCAACAGTGGCGGCTCCAGTTAACCCTGTTCGGTTTTTAAGAACTATTAAACTAAATATACGAATTATACTCTCATTAAGTTATGCAAAAGAAAGCCGATATAAATGCCAAAAGACTTACATTGGTCACCGCAGAATATTACGGAAAAAGAAAATATGATCTGAGATATTTGATGGATTTGATAATTTTAGCACTTTTGGGAACTATTCCACCTTCAGGCCGACAAGGTATAAGGAATTCTTGATTTTGCATTGCCTTTGTCCTGCCCGTAATCATGATCTATCTGGCGAGGCAAGGCATCTTCCCCCCGAGGCGATATTTGGTAACCCGGTCAGATTTAAATATTTTGTGTTAATACCTTTGTGAAACTTAAGGCTAACCTTACTCCAATCCGATTTATCATGAATTTTAACGACAATCTCATTCTCAGTAGCTTGATTTTGAACAATTTTTCTACTATGAACAATCATTGTCGCTATATGCCGCTATAGCATATGCCGTCATGTACAGAGAATCGGCGTTCTATGAAGCCCTTTTGTAATTTCAAATTGTTCGCTTGATACTGGTATTCGAAGGTGACCGGCAAGATTTGGAGCCCTACTCATGTCACCACCATATGTTGGGTCCCTACTCATGTCACCACCATATGTTGGGTCCCTACTCATGTCACCACCATATTTTGGGTCCTTTACTCATGTCACCACCATATTTTGGGTCCTTTACTCATGTCACCACCACAGACTCGGTCCCTACTCATGTCACCACCATATGTTGGGTCCTTACCCATGTCACCACCATATGTTGCGTCCTTACCCATGTCACCACCATATTTTGGCTTCCTTACTCATGTCGCCACCATATGTTGGGTCCTTACCCATGTCACCACCATATTTTGGATTCCTTACTCATGTCACCACCATTCCATGGATTCCTTACTCATGTCACCACCATATGTTGGCTTCCTTA
>VICI01001855.1:0-19497 GCA_019593645.1 Akabosia matsudoensis | reverse complement strand
TATGGTTGGCTAAAAAGAAAAATAGGAATAATTTTTCTTATGATATGGCTAAAACCATTCAAAGGGATCTAAGGAATCATGACGTTGGGATAAAGATCTGTAACAGGGTTACAGCCACATATTCGATGCTCTGGAATGTGCGTGATCTGTTAAAACTTTTGCACAAAATTTCTTATACAATGGCTTTCTCTAATGAAATTCATTCTTGAACATTGTCAGGCCCTTTATGCTACAGTAACATACTTTCTCGTATCACTACAAGGATCTAAAGCTTCTTCTACTTAGATCGCTGTGCCCGAGTTTAAAAAAATTCAATGAATCAGCTTTGATAGCAATAGAAAAAATATAACGACACTAGCAGATATGTTCTTAAATTGGTCGGAGTTTACTCCTGTACAAGGATGGCTTACTTTTTGAAAATGATAATAATGGCATGCACAAGCTTTATCTTCTCGACAATTATACATACTTGGCTGAAAACCACATTGGTAGCAAGTAGTTATGTTTCCGCCACGTTTAATTTGATACATGGCTTCATATCAATGCTAATCAAGTGCAGAAACATAATTAATAATTTCCAGGGCAACTATAACTGACTAAAGTAAATCTACTGAGACTTAGACTGTGGAGGCTTACCGTTGCTGTCGAAGGAACGGTAAACAGTAGCTACATCTTGATTAATCCCCTCATATATTTGCACGCGTCTAGGCAAGCGTCGCTCTCTAAAGTTTGATGTTTGAAGTTTGAGGGAAAGTAATGACCATATAATGTTAAATTGGCTTTTCGATACACATGCACGTGAATTTAGAATCTATTCGTGGGCCTGCACCCCAAGGCGATCAATGCGTCGTAAGTAGGTTCATGTGATTTTGTACGCGCTATAGCTTGTAAATTAATATATGTACTTGTATTAGAAAACTTGGCTGATTATTAATCATGCACAACAACCTAAATCACAACGCCGCTTAAATTATTTTCTTCTATTGTGCACATTAATAATTATAGATCACGTGACTTCTGGGGAAGTGACTGCTAGGAGGGTATTAGAGTAGATGATAACTTGAAATCTATTAGTTAGTTAGTAGCGAAAGCTACTTTATCGTTTTGTCTTGGGTGAAATGCGTTGACGTAAGAACATGAGATTTGGTACACTTGTTTATCTGCTCGATAGCATTTGTGTTATCAAATTTCGATAACATATCGGCCGCATCGTGTATCGCTCATGAAAGTTTCGTTTACTGCTTATCTTGATGATCGTGTTACAGCGTATCTTAAGAAACTATTCTCGCGTTTGCGTGTTATGTTATATGTATAATGAAATCCCGTTACCTGTGATGGAATTCAATCAAAGTTTGATTTGGATGAATTTCCGCGAAAAATTGTAAACTTAACTCTACCAGAGTGCATACTTCACGCAACTCTATGTATTACTTCTTCTATTTTTTATGAAAACAGACGCGTACAACCAGATGAGATGTATGTTTCCCCCTTCGAGTAATTGGGCGTATACAGTTGCAAGTAAAGTAAAGTGACAGTTGGAGACCAAACACCATTTGCAACAGGCTCAAAATGCATATAATTTAAAATTCAGCTTGCCGTTTAAGAAAGATGTATGATCGAGCTGACCATTCCTTAGTTACTAGTAATATGGTCCAATTCCCAAAACAAATTTGCAGTTGTGAGCGATGCTGTTTCACTATTTGTAGACATACGGTTTCTTCCGCAGGTTATAAATCTGCACACTAGATACAATGCAATCAGGATTAATCAATGCTCCTCAATAGAATTTAATGAATGGACAATCACATCATAGTTTATGCCTTACAAAACGTCGTGTAATAGTGCTTTGACGATAGTCGACATTGGTGATACCACACACCTGCTTCCGGAACTTTACCCCAGGTAAGTAACTATTTTTTGGCGTGTAAGCCACACTTTGTTAGTCCTCGGCGAACTGAAGAGTCCAGGCAACTTACATATAAGTATAATCCAGATATAGAGTATATTTTTCGAAGAAAAAATAGGCGGAAAAATTTCGGTCGATTTTCTCATTGATTTTTCTCTCGCCATTTCTTTTAATATTGATCATTTAAACTCCGGTAAACTTCGTATCCGGACATATGGACATATTGCGGTTGCAAGTTGCTTCACTTTAATCCTACCCAGAGGGATGTCACCTCCTACGCTTCGCACACAGTCAAAAACTGTCAGCTGCTTTTTGAAACAGTAAACAATGCCCAGTTTTTTTGTTCTGCTTTGCTGCTCTTGGCGAAAAAAACAGCATCCCAAGCAAAATCGCGAAAAGAAAGGAGTCGTCCGTCATGTTTTATCAGTTTGTCACTCTGTAGATCAATCAGCAGTAAAAACTTTTCAAAGAAATTTGTGGTAACAAGGTAATTAAAATTAACTTGAAAAAACAAGAAAATGTTTTTATTGTTGTCAGATGAAACTTTATCTTTGTGTGTTGTTATGTTTACAGCAGCAGACTTCGTTAGGCAAGCGTCGCTCTCTAAAGTTTGGTGCTTGAAGTTTGAGAGAAAGTGAAGACCAAATAATGCTCAAATGGATTTCTCGAGGTGTACTCTATAAAACTGATCTAAATTTTGTTTAAACACTTCCATTGGATTTAGTGTGCTGTCATTAAATTAAAACTACAAGATGTCCTAAATTTTTTGAAATGACACTGAAATTTGAGCAATTATCTTTTCCGCTCCATCAATGAAAAAATAGGTTGCTAATAACTTACACATAGAGTTTGGTTCTAGCTTCGGCCGAATTAAGAAGTCTACTGCAGAGGTCTGATTCTGCTGTGGTAGCTGAGTCTAAAATCGAAGGAATTCGCTGTGTATGCTTGCGCTTGCTGAAGAGTAATGCAAGAGAGTTTCTTAAAGAACATGAAATGGATGGACTCTGGACTGGAAAGCCTGGACAGGTGTCCGATCAAGACTTTTCCATGCATAGACATGCCCATGAATTAAGAATGAAGTAAGACTTTACCTCCGACGAGGATTTCTGAAGTAGTCGAAACGTAGGGGTTGCTTTTGGAAAAAAAGTTTAAACTTATACACTCGTTGTTTACCTGGATTATTGTATCATCATGAAAAAATTAAGAATCTATTCCTGGGCCTGCACCCAAAGGCATTCAATACGTCTTAAGTTAGGTCATGTGATTTTGTACGCGCTATGGCTTGTAAATTCATTTATGTACTTGTACATATTAGCAAACTTGGCAGATTAATAATCATACACAACAACTTAGAACACAACGCCGCTTAAGATATTTTGTTCCATTGTGTAACCGCAATTATACAGATCGAATAAATTTTTCGCATATACGTATGCTACTGGCTAATCGGGGTGCAATAAACTTGATGATATGGGGAAATCTATTCTTTAGTAAGTAGCGAAAGCAACTTTATAAAAATTGTCTTGGGTGAAATACATTCACGTGAGGCCATGAGATTTGGTACACATATTTATCTGCTCAATAGCATTCCTGTTACCAAGGTTCGATAACATCGGCCGCATCGTGTATGATTTTTAGCTCATGAAATTTAGTATGCTGCTTATCTTGACTATCGTGTATCAGCGTATCTTATAATTGCTTTTTAGCGATTCTTGCAGATCGTGTTTTAGGGAATCTCATAGGTCGTGGTTTGGGGTATCTTGCAGAAACGCCTTTCGCTTCTTTGGAGAATCCTGCATGAGCGTTTTATTTCCAATAGAATTCCTACATGTCATTCCTACGCCTATTTACGTATAAATAAAATTTAAGTGTACATAAATGCATGCTCAAGAACGTCAAGGAAACACGAGTTTAAGTCAATTGAAAGCAAGCCTGGCGGTAATACACGAACAAAGGTTCATGTTTGTGTTCAAATTCGATTGATTTAGATTGTCACTTTCCTATACGAATGAATTAAAGGAAGTGGCATGTTAAAGGCGAATGGATTTTAATATTCATTGTTTCCTCGTAATGCAAATCAATTAGACTGCCACTACTGCCGAAATTATTGCAGTTTCGATTTATTCACAATGAAAAAGTTGCCGAAATACGTCCAGACAAGGCGTCGAATTAGAGCGAAATATTAAAATTCGTTCTCGGAGATGATCACAGGTTTCCAGAGGCTACATTGTGGTCTCCGACATCCGAATATTGGAATTACTATTTTTGTAGGCACAGATAAGGCCACACGCTGTAACACCACGCATGTACTAATAATGAATGTTCGTGGATGTACGATTTATGTGATGCTATGTAACTTCAATGCTTGCATACTTCAGAATAGCCCTGTTTTGAATAGCCATCATAGTATATAATGTGTGAATGAACTAGTTGTTTGTGTAAAGCAGGCGGCTGTTTTATTTCAATTATTATTCAATTATTACACAAGTAAGCAATTATTCAATGCTTTCAAATGAAATGTTAAGGTTGAACGATTACTATCACAGCAGAGTAGAGAAACAACCGACATGTCTGTTGTTTGGCGATAGAAGTCTTCACAGTACACGCTGGTTATTCTTTTCTCACTACTTTATGTTGACACCTCCCAAGACGAGGATGATGTTGAAGCCTGGCCGGACAAGGGTGATGTTGGCATCGGTGGGGACGGTGGTGATGTTGGCATCGGCGAGGACGGTGGTGATGTTGGCATCGGCGGGGACGGTGGTGATGTTGGCATCGGCGGGCACGGTGGGATTTTGTCTCTGTTCTGTTGATCATACACATCGTTTGATTGAATCTCATGTGTTGTCAATCAGCATCCGCCAGAAAATAAAAAAAAATCAGTCAACAACACCAATATTTTATTGAATAAATAAATTAATTAAAAAGGTGCCCTTCTTACCGATTAAATATGGATAGCGACGAATCCTTCAACGTTTCCACTGTTTTTCTTTTAAATCAATCCACTTTGAACTTGGAGCTGAAGAAAAAGAAAATCAAGCCAACTTAAAACAACAGACACATCTGTTGTTATTTGGCTGCTTGTTTGTATGCTTTGTCTACAGTCCTATGACAGATACTCCTACTCATACTGCATTATTATCGATGTTACGTTGCCACTAAATGCTCATTTATCCCGTAGGTAATATCGCCGTTGCTCAACAGATTATACGCTAACTACGCAAGATTTCCGCTTATGTAGAAAAGAAATGATGAGGTTTATACGCACTCGTTATTTAATTGCTCTTATAACTTTTTATTCTACGCAATTCTGTTTTCAATCATATTATTAGTAACCAACAACAAATAGGTTTTTTTTAATGCACTAACAAATAGCTCTTTATGCTTTGAACCTCTACGACGGAATGACTCTCATTCCCAAAATCATTTTTTTCTAGGTTGCAACGTTCATTTTAATAATTTACATTTTCATCCTGAAATGCTTTCCACCATCCTATCAATCACTGCATGCATTTCATTCCTATACTCATACAACATATTTTTCTATGTTCTTAGCTCTCCTTTTTTTTCTTCGGAGCTTTACAATTCTTCTAGCTAATTTGTATATCTATCTGCAGTGACCAAAACATGAACTGCACTGTACCTTTTCATTTCTACATTTTTCACATTTACGCATGAAAATATTTTTCTTTTTTTCGACCTATTTTCCTGCTTACTGCCCGCTGCTACAATAAACTTGTTACGACTATAATTTCTAAAGCAAACAGAAAAAGTGACGCATTTTTCCTTACAAGTAGTATTCAGATAGAAAAACGCGATGCGAATTGAATGTGAAATTTAACTAAAGACGTAGGTCAATCCCTTTACAAGAAGACACGTTTGTCAGCAATTTTGTTGAAAACCTCATGGTTTTGTACTAAAACGATGCAGCAAAGAGGTATAAGCCCTGAGTTTCGCGGAGCCAGCTTGAAAACATTTATTCTTCAATTAAATTAGGCAAGGTTTAACTTGCATTTGTCTCTAGAATGTCAAAGATAATCTTTTGCTCTACCCTCGATTATTTCCTTCATGGTTGCACAGTGTACAAGTAATTTTTGATAGCAAGCTTATAAAAAGCGTATCTGTTTAGAATTGTCTGACTTTTTTACACGAATTCTAAAACAAGAATACGAATAATAGTTGTAATATTTAAAATACAACCTTTTATGTAGCTTTAGCTTCCCTCGCCTAGTTGTGTAAACTAGCGGTTTATCTCTGTCCTTTCAACTATTCTTCCTCATTACTTTTAAAACAAAAGACTTTTAAAAATTGCTTAAGTTAACAGGGCATTCATAGATAGAGAGAATTCGTGAGACTCAAAGAAACAAGAGGAGACATATCTTTGATGATGATAACGACACGGTGTTGGCGTTGTTATAAAAATCCTTTTTCTTCTGAGCTCACTGCGATGCTAACACAAAAGCTTGTAATAATAATAACACTGAAAGCCATCTCACAACTGAGATTGTCAAGTGATGGTAGTAATTGAATTTACTCTAACTGTTACTGCTGTTACCTAAGCAGGGAGAAATGCAAGGCGAACTTGGAGTAATAATAATTCTTGACTCAAAAGTGAATATTATATGGCTTTAGGGGGAAGCCTGTATATATTTTAACTATTATTGCTCAAACTTTACAAACAGAGTTTTACATGAAAGGGAGATATGTAAACGCTCTCGTTGTATGAGATACGGTTGTAAGTTGACTTTGTCGGGATATTGTTTAATATACTCAAGTTTCAGAGAAAATTGAGCGGCTACGTATACCCAAAGAGAGGTGAGAGAAAAGACTACTGCCTATGTGTCTGCTTACTCACTCGTAAAAAATTCAATTTTATATACTTTCTCTTTCTCCAACCGTTCATCCGTTTTTTTAATTTTATCCAAAGAGAGGTGAGAGAAAAGACTACTGCCTATGTGTCTGCTTACTCACTCGTAAAAAATTCAATTTTATATACTTTCTCTTTCTCCAACCGTTCATCCGTTTTTTTAATTTTTAATACAAAAGGTGTTCCAAGCGTGACAGGGAAAATTCGAGATGGAAAATGTTTAAGTTTAGCTACAAAATTATTTATGCGACTTCTTTTACGACTGTGAAAATTAATTTTGTCATTAAATATTTTACGCAGATTCTCCAGTTACAGTCCTCCGACTTGGAAGAAACAGAACAACAGCATTTAGCGAAGGTGAGTCGGTATTGATGGAATGCCATGTGAAGGCAAATCCTCCAGCGCATACTATAATGTGGTTTCATCAGGTAACTTTTTTCATAAAAAATTAAAGTTGTTTCTAGGAGATGATTATATTTTACAGCATGAAATCTAGCGCTTCCTATTTTATCTGGTTCTGTGCAGGGTCGACAACTGGGAATAAATGAGACGTCAACAACCATTCGGATCAATGGCATGACCCTTTTCATTAGCTACTTGACGCCTCAGCTAGGTGGCGATTATAACTGTGAGGCTGTGAACGACGTTGGCAAAGGGATTAGTAATACGCTTCCAATTGAGTTGCACCGTGAGTAAAATAGAGCCTTGATTATCGTTAAAATTCCTCACCCAAAATTTCCATACAAAGCTGTCATTTTTTCAAATAAGTTATGCGGTAAACTGCATTCGTGTCTATGCATTTTAAAGTTGTCGCTTCTCTTTTCTCTAATTAGATATTGCTGTCAGGAATAGTGAATTTTTCACCAAGACAACGCTTCGTTATTTATTTCAAGGCTTAGCGTATAATAAACGCGTTACTTGCTATACGTACCTCCATATTTTTGTGCAAATGATATATGTAATGCCAAGTTACAATGTATGGATATCAATTTGTTGTGAAGTGGCGCCTTTTTTCCAGGCCAGGCAACAACCTAGCCGTGTTTACATTTACTCATTTCGTTAATAGGGTGACACAATTGTTTGCAAAATGAAAGCTGCCTGGGAAACGGTTTCCCATATAATCGTTCTTTTCCAAGTAACCAACCCTCATTTTTCTTTTGCCGTTAGGAAGACCATTTCGGATGTGTGATGGCAATACTAATATAGCTTGAAAACGTATTGGTACTTTCGAACATATTCAGGAAGGAGTATCACTTGACGGCCCAATAAGCTTTTGAAGAAAAAAAAATCGTTCGGTCCATGTGTAAATTTGTATCAAACAACAGCCACGTGGAAACAGACACTCACCTTCACACGAAACATGTTTAAACTAAAAGGAGTTTTCGCACAATGGATGTTATATCTTTCCCATACAATCCAAAGGAAAAAACGTTGACATCATTGAATGGTGATGGCTGATTGTAAACGAGAATATTTTCTTTATCGAAATGGGGTTCTCAATCGTATCGTCCCGAGGAAAATTGGCGAGAGGAAAGCGATATGGGTAAAATTTCATGGGTGAAATAAAACGAAACAACTTTCTCCTCATTATTTGTAACAGTTAGATTTCATGTTAGGGAAAAAATCCTAATCCTAGGAGCTTTCGACACGTATACCCCGCTTGATACTATACAGAGGAAGTTATCAATGGAATATTGACATGCACAACGGGTGAAAGCATGTATGTGTAAGCTAATTCACCCAGATGCTCGTTGAAGCTGAACACGAAAAAAAAACACGACTCTGTTTTAACTTGCTCATAATAATTCCCACTCTGTCAAATGCATAATATCCACTTACATTAAATGCAAGTGGCGGAAAAAACCGAGAAAAATTGCTCCTTCGTGTGAGAAATCCAATACACAGGAAACAACTTTACAACTGGCCATTCTACTCTGCAGACTACCGACAGGTATACTCTCCAGGAGAAGACTTAGATATTAACTGCCGGAATGTGGAAGCGTAAAGAAAATGTGTTTGTAGAAAGTAGCTTTTGATTGACAGTGTAATTTACGCCCAAGAAAATATAAAAGGTTTCCCAAACAGGGAACAAAAACGCAACCAGGAAGGAGTTTTGATGTTCAAAAGCTCTCAAAGGGAGAAAGAGATCATCTTTAATTGATTGTCATAGCTTGCATCAGGAAGATAATTAAAGTTCACGTTTTAATGGAGGGTTGTGTCTTCCGACCAGATCCAAAAAACAGCTGTGAAAAGAACGTTACTCGGATTGAAACGTTACCTTTACGTTGAAAGCTCTTTGAAAGAAACTGATCTGCAGTCTAACGTTAATAAGGATTAGGATACCTTTGAATATACTCAGATCATAATGGCAAAAAGACACCTTGAAGAATGATGTTTACGTAGGTGATGCGGATAAAGCTAGGCATTTTTTTGCTAATTTTTTTGCTTTTGTGTCAGTTTTGTCACATTAGAAGCTATAGTGAACGTACCTAAATCCTTGATCCTAGTTTCTAATCAATCATTAACTATTTTCACAAGATGAAATTTAAATCGTTAAAAATATCCAGATGAATTATGCAAGCATTTAAAACTGTCTCCATAGTTCGTAAAATCATAGCAGTTTGCCGTAGAACTTTTAACCGCGTGACAATTAGGGCATGTAGTTTAAACACATGGTTACGAACGAGCAGATACCCACTAACAACAAAACTCATTCGGTTCACAGGAAACAATTGCTTTTCTTGAGAACAATACTGACATGATGAAGATAAAAGAAAAGACTTTTGTAACTTTGCTCTGCTACTCGTTGAGTGTTTGGATTGTAGGAAAAACCAAAAGGAAAAACAAGGTAGTAAGTCATGCCATATCGGTCTCTTGTCACGCAGTTGTATGAAACTTTATAAAAGAGTTGCTCATGACGAAGTAATGTTTATCGTGGATTGCAATCTCATACATAGCTCTGTATTTTTGAACGGTGAATGGGTGTTATAGAAAGGCTCTTTATAAGAAATTCTGAAAATCATGCAATTTTTATGTATTAAATATGTATTATTTATAGTATCCAAGATTTATTTTTTCTCCTTGCTGAGAAAAAAAAGACGATGGGATTTTTATGACTCGTCATTAATGTTCTACTGTCTCACTCCTCGTTAACGCCCATAAATTATGGCGTCGCGTATATCATCCCTTCCCGCCCATAAAATGACAGCGTTTCTTTGCTTTCTCACTGTTTTTCTCTAGCATCATTATAGAAAAATGGTTTTTTCGCTGGAAAAAAATGGTAGTAGAATGTCATGATGAGTATGCTAAAAATCATTCTGTTCTCTTTTCTCGAAATAAATTGTGCAATATGGTTTTAACTCTGTCTGAACCCCATTTGATACATAAACTAGACCAAATATATTGCTACATCTTACAAAAAAAATCGTAATCGATATCAAAACCGAACGCCTTTGTTTCACCAAGAAAAATATCCAGATATATAATGGCACTAGTGCGAACTTGTGGAGATTTATCGACATGGAAACAAGTTAATTGTGTACTACTATCTAGGGATGTGTCCCTAAGTACACTAACCTGCTACAACCATTGGATTGTCTATGACCGTCCAGTACCACGTCATCAGTCGTAGCAAATTGGGAAAATGAACACACTTACAAAATGAGTTGATGACTTGAGCCAAGTTATCGTGCTACCACATTCCATAGTGATGTCACGCACATCTTCTTTTTCCATTTGCTATTAAATATGATAGTTTCATTTATATTAGTTATTCAAATCTCAAAATAATATATTTCTGGATAAATTCCATAGGTTCTCGTGTAAAAGTCGTTGCAAAAAAAATGAAAAAGACATCTTACTTTTATTGTTATTATTATTACTATAGGGATATTATTTTATTGAAAGTATCATCTTACTTTCGTCAATGCACCAACTATCACGATCACGTAGTACCTACGAAGATTCACGACATGAATTTCAGTAAGTTGGTTGTCTATAAAATTCTGTAAAAAATCCACTTCACTTTTGATCTCGTATTCAGCGAAAAAAACTGCTGTAGAAAAGAAAGTTCAGTACCGTATGGGGTTTCGATGATACTGAAGAAAAGTGATAGCCCCTTGGCTTGGGTTCAAATCACCGTAATATCGTTTTTGCTGATGAGAAGTAACGTATGTCTCATGTGGCGTGTCTCTGTTTTAGTCGGGATCACTTTGCAACCCGATGAAAAATCTAGAAATGAATGAAGACTGAAAATGAAAAACACATAACAAATTAATGTATTTCACTATTTAGGACAAATTTTACATGATGAAAATGACTTCNTTGCAACCCGATGAAAAATCTAGAAATGAATGAAGACTGAAAATGAAAAACACATAACAAATTAATGTATTTCACTATTTAGGACAAATTTTACATGATGAAAATGACTTCATGGAATGCCTAGGTAGATGATTAGACCACGTAATTTTTAAGAAGAGTTGGAAACTGTATGCATAATCAATATGCACAGGAGGGAATATGTAACAGCAGAGCGGTGAAAGCAAGTGAAAATAGATTTTGAGGAGTATAATATTCTGTATGATAGATGAGGAAAATCTGAAATTGTGACCTTATTTTAATACGGAAGAAAAAGGGATTTTGCTCTGAATGAATAGATGGAAAAATGACACGATTTTTTTCACCGATAGAATGAATGATGCTTGATGGAAGTGATAATAAATGTGTGTGGTAAGAAAACATGTTTTTTTCACAGTTTCTCCAAAATGTGTCACGTCAGAGGCAACCCAAGTGGCATTAGGAATCGGAGAGACGCACTGGTTGACATGCAGCATTTTGGCGTGGCCTTCCGATTTGAATTTTTATTGGACTCTTAATCGATCTTCAGAGGATGGAGAAACGAAAAATCTTACGGAAAACTATCGTCTTCCAATTTTATCTGTGGGAGAGGGAGCTCCAGGCATCAACAACGTGACGGTTCATGGCAAATCCAATCTTAAACAAGCGGAACAACAAGCAGGCTCTTCTAAACAGCATCCCGCTGGTGGTAGACTGTCATCATCTGGATCCACTTTTGAATCGCTTGACTACCCCGAGGACCAACATATGCGGAGTGATGACGAGGACAACGATCAAGCCTCCAAGAAAAATGTGATGACAGATAATACAGAGAGAGAAAGTACTTCTTCTTCTCATCTGCTTACGTCAAGGACATCTCTGAATGTTATTCCTCCAGAGAAAAGATCTAGTCAAAAAGATATTCTAGAAGAGAAAATAGTTGAGAAACCAATTTTACAAAATATCACGAACAATTCAAAGTGTGCAGCCTGCTCAGATGCCAGCCTTTCACCACGACTACCGTCAAGTGATGCCTCCTCACCTTCAGAGAAGCAAAGCTTTCCGTATTTTAAAGAAAGGCAAATCATCGGGAGTGATCTTGTTAAGAAAGAGAAAAGACATGGTGTCTATCCTTCATCAACTTCTACTCCTGGTGGTGGTGACGCTAAAAGTGGCGCAGGCTTTGGTGCTCACAAATTCCAAGACAGAATTCGACATAAGTCCCTTATATCGTATCAAGTTATGAGTGAGAAGGACTACGGCACAGTCGCTTGTTGGGCAACAAATTCATTTGGCAGTCAAGTGTTTCCATGCTTGTTCAAGATAGTTAAAAGTAAGTTTGTTTTCCTTATACAACATAGATAATTTTTTCCTTATGCCACACAAATTTATTTATCCTCATATCATGGTAAAGTAAATTTGGTCAAGCTCTCATATTGCTTACGTGGTATTATATAATTAAAACAATAGGTGATGCCCTCTCTTCTCATGACTCAATCAGTTCTCAGTTAAATGCGTATTCGGCAAAATCATGATAGAAAATTTCAATTATGTTAATTTTATGGGATTTGTTTTTGTAACTGTTCAAGCTCGTGTCCTGTACTTTCTTCCTTCTGCATATAATCCACTTAGACTCTGCAGTACGCAAATTACTGCATTGTTGATTACGTTGCAAATTATACTGAGTTCGATAAATAATGGTTCATTATCCATTTTCCCTCGAGAGCTAGTGTGTTTTTTGCAGAGATACATATGTATGATTGTGCAGAATTGACGGTTACATCTTTCCTGCGATCCATTCCACACATTTTGTTTTCTTAAACAAATATGCTCGCACTGGTGGCTCCTAATAAACATTTATTGTTTAATGGCCAAAGAGAAACTATTTCTTCCTACCTACTTTCTTTTTGAACTTTACTTTACTTACAATTGCTTTAACGTTTACCATAACAGGTCTAATTCTTTCTTTTTTTTTGTTTTAGAGGAAGAAAGTAACTCTACAAAGGAAAAGTCGAAAATAAAAGGTAGTAGCAAGGACCATGCTACCTCTCCTACTGACAAAAAATATATAGCCACGTACAGAAATCTGACAGGTTGGTGGTCGAGTAGTCAAGTTGAAAAGAAAATGGAACAAGTACAGGGTTCTCCTTCTAGTCATGGAGGCTTTTCAAAATTGCAAAAGACATTAGGGATTGTCTTGCTGCTTATATTAATATTTATTGCCGCTCTGACTGGACTCGCATTTGTTGTGTTGTTCGTCCTCGCAAAACGGAAACGACGGGAAGTGCGAAGAATCGGACCAAGTGGAAACACAAAAACCTCAAATAAAGGTGGTCCTAGTGGAACCCAGGATGATAACGATGCTGTGGTCAATAGCGCAGAAAAAGACACAAATTTACAAGTTGATAATATCCTATTTACTTCTTGTGTTGGGGCTCCCAGGTCCGACATAAAACCACAACTGTCATACATTTCATCAGGGACAACAACATTTTCAGGGAAAGCATCTAGTCTTGATTATAACAAAGAAGAAAGTGAAAGTTTTGCTAATAATAGGGCGAGCGTGGGCAGTATAGTGTTGACTCCAAGAGCAATTGAACTCTGTGCCACCAACTTGGCTCGAGAAGAAATAATAAGACAACAGATGCCAGGAGGGAACCCTAATGATATCCAGGAAGGTGCTAAACTAGAGGAAAAAGAGAAATAGTAGTCAGCTGGATAAAAACTCCTTTATATGAGAACTAGACAACTATGATGCATGAATACAAAAGAAAAAAAATACCTGTATTATAATATATCATTTCTTTTTTAGTGTGATGGTTTTTTAAAAGAAACATATCTCTGCATGAGTTTTTGCTGTTTTATTTTATACGTTAATCCGTAAGAATTGAATAAAACCTTAATGGTATTGCTTTTATTATGAAATGAAATGGAAGGTGGATGAAATGGAATAAAAAGTTTTAGAATTGGTCGTGATCCATGTTCCTATGTTTCACTAATTGCGATTAGAAATAAAAAGAGAATCTGAGTTTGAAAAAAACATGACTACAAGGTACCAGGAGTTTGTCTTTATTACGCTCTCATTAAAGTATGCACGCATGGTACATTTTGTCGGAAAAAAAATTATAATTTTGATTTTCATATTTCAAAGACATTTGATGTAATTATTGGATCATTTTAAGTGAAAACTTTAAGGGTTTAGGCTAACGCTAATTTTTGTAGTCAATATCCCATAGCAATTTTCAGAAAACTTATGCAGGTAAAAATGAATGGTAACCGGTTCTGTACAAGTAGCGCGTAGTTTTCATATATATTTTTTTGTATCTTTACATTACAATCATTATATGATACAGATATAAATCGGACATGAATTTTATGAGGTTTGGTTAGGTTTGAATTATAGTTAGGTTGTAGGTTATTGGGCTTGGTTTCTTTTAGAAATATCATCCTAGAACCTCCCCGCATTACCTTGCAGATTGTGGCTTGAAGTTGCACTTACCTGGTGCATATCAGGAAGTATTTTGCACGAATTTGAGCTACTTCTCAGTTTTGCACTTTGAGATACTGAAAAAATTCAAGTATCTTCAGGCTTTTCTAGGGAGATTTTCTTGCACTGAGTTATGTCATCCTCTCAAAATTCCTCCAAATTATGAGCAGGGAGCTTTGCAGTGCCGAGACGAACTCGAGTCGTTGTAGTAGATGGAATAAGAAATAGATGGGAAATAGTATTGACAATCTCCCGAAATTATGATCCTATATTTTTTTAAATCTCGTTCTGTATATCATTGGTGACGAAATTTTTACACAGGATTAAAAATTTTCAAAACTGTACGATAATGAAAGAACACATTCAAATAATTAAAAATTGTCAAAAAATTATGAAAGAGCTAATTAGGGGACAATACGTGACGTCTGGAGAAGGCCTTCTTATGGATGCCTGATTTCGGTTGAAAATCATGTAACGATTTTTTAAAGGATTAATTAGCACCATTAAGTTGTTAATCATACGTTGGTCTCATGTATAAAACTATAGCTGTACAAATTTTCGTTAAAACAGCCAAAATATCTGACCTTTGATCCACTGTGTCACCGAATATGCCATTGATAATACCCGCATCTTGTTCCCCTCGTTAAAAACTATAGGTCTACAAATTTTCGATGAAAAATTCCAAAGTGTTTGAATGTGACTATTGAGCCCGCCGTGTCACTTCATATGTCAAAACGGATACTGTTATCGGATTCTGTGCACTCAAATCTATCTGTACACCAATTTTCAGCCCAGAAATCGAAAGTTGTTTTTTCGCCGAAAGGTGCTATAGCATTTCCCCACCGATACACACTGTAGGAATTTAGTATACATCGGAATGCTACTTTTTTTAAACACAATGGTGGGAACTTTCCTTTTAGAACGTCCCAAATATTGGCGTTGTTAAGATTTTTAAAGTCTCCTTTCAAAATATTTACCGAAAATAAAAAAAACAAAGACAGACAGACACCCGGTTATAACACATAGAGACCAAGATAAAAAAGTGTTACTTTCACTTCCGGTTGTAGTCATTGTGTTTTTTGGATAAACCTTTTCTTCCCCGCACATTGTCACTTGTTTTTAACACTTTCTTTTAGTATATTGATCAAGTCTGTACGACTTTTCTACAAAAAGTTATAACACATTAAATGCATAGCCTTTTACATGCATTATGAATACAATATTTTTGTTTGACCTAAGAAGAACGTTAAAACTGCTAAGAAAATTATTTTTTCCATTGATTTATATAAAATCGACCATGTTCTTTCTTTCTCGGGCTCTTCCGAGAGTCAAACTTGAAACCTTCATGTTCAAAAATTAATTTCAAATTCAGCTTTTGCCTACAATTGAGCTAGCGATACATCTATTCAATGCATTTTGCTAAGGGAGATGCCAGCCTTCACCCTTAATGATCCCTGCCCCCATGCCACTTTTCCTAGCATCATAGTGTGTAGATCTGGTCGAGTATTTCATTGTAGCAAAAGATGAGTTTTGAGTCAGGCATTTCAGACTTCCGGTTCATCAGTCTTTTATTAGTCTTGAAATGAAAGCAATAAAAAGTATGACGGAAATTGAATTACAGTAGGGACTGGTTATAACGGCCGTCCTGGGGCGACACCGATTAAGGCCGTTATAAAAATGGGCCGGTATAGGTTATAACGGCTTAGGCCGCTGTAGGCTACAACGGCCGTGGCCGGTATAGAGCAGGTCAATTTTGAATGACTTTGATGCCAGTGCGACTGTAACCTCTAGGACAAATCAATTAAAACACACGCAAATATCTTGTTTAACACAACCATGGGGCATTAACTCATAATGAAGCGTTAATGCACGTCTTATTTTTAAAAAAGATGAATTTTTACTAAGCGATTACTGTTATCCGTTGCCCAAAAAGCGACCAGGTCTCAGTTCCCTGACTCATGATCGCTTGCCCTGGACTACAAGTTGTAGCTTTTGGGCAGAAACATCCCAATTACCTCCTTTATTGCAGGATATTTAAGTATGATCAAAGTTCTACAGATACATTAATGATCATGCAAAATGGGCATTTGAATATGACTTGAAGCTTTGGTGGAATGATTTTACGTATGCATGTCATGAATGTACCATCGAGAGACAGAGTGTAAGAAACTCATGAAATGGTTAATGATTTTTGAAGTTTCAACGAGCGTAAACGGGTTTATTTCAACTCCAACGTTTCAATTAGTAAAGACCAATCCTCATCGGGGAAGAACAACGCAATATGAAAAATATTTTACAATATTTCAAATTTCGAAATCAAAAACTCGTAATAATGTTGGAAGCCAAAACTTGTCCAGGTTATTGTGCCGAAACTCATCGACGGTGCCGACGTGCCCAACAATCTCACCTGGCATTTGGACTTCTATTTACAAATAATGCAGCTGAAGGCCGTTATAGAGCCGGTTTTTAGTACACGGGACCCGGATTTCGAGGCCGGTATAGAAATGGAGCCGTTATAGAGCAGGCCGTTATAGAATTCAACTTAACATTGAAAAGCGTATTCCTAAATTCGGGCGACAAGAAAACCGGCCGGTAAAGCCAGGGAGCCGTTATAGAGCAGGCCGGTATAGCCAGTCCCAACTGTAGTTGGACGATTATATAAGGTGAAATTTGAAGGAATTACATATTTTCTAGGTCTGGCTGGTTTCCGGGCGGGTCACGCCGGGTTCTTGCGCGCTCTTTCGATGATATTGGGTTACCGGAATTGCAAACATTGGGCCCGGGGTGAACGTTTTGCAACAGAAAGGGCTTAGAATAGAATGAGAGCGTCAAATAACCTTTCTGGCCAGCATCGTAACCAGTCTTTTACAAATGCGTAGTCAAATACCACCTTAGTTGGTGTGTGTGATGGGTCTGTACTCAAAAAACATCTTTTTAAAAATGCGTTTTTCAATTCGTCTGCAACACGTACTTGCACGTAAATGTTCCACTGTCACGCGGTATCTAAGTTGCACAACCAGGACAGAGGAGGATTTATGAAAACCCGCAAGTATTATCAGGGAGATGGGCGCACAAAACGAAAAGGAAATAGCAAGACACAACACCATCGAGAACATTACAGATGGAACATGCACCGTTCCGTTGACCAGTGTCCAGGTACAAAGTAAGCCAATCCAGAAGCAAATCGATATAAATATCGATAACCAACCTTCCGCCATGAATGCAGTTGGTTTGTAAAGCAAGATTAGCTTGATGTAATGTCGGCAGGTAGTTTCAACACTTGTGTCATTCCGGAGTAGATTCTGGTAAACCAATATTGTAGATCTTTGGAGACGGTTTAGTGAAAGTATCATAAATTATTGTTCCTATACTTCCGCTTCGAAACATTTCGAATATGGGTAGCATAAAACATGCTCGTACAGCGACGCCTATCAGGGTGTAAAAGATATTAGCGGGGAGGGCGAAGAACGTTACAATCCCATTGATTGGTAAGTGCATCACGTCAAAGTTAAACGCCAGGGAGGCAATGTATATCACAGTCAGCACTGCCAAAGGCGACCTTACCATCGCTTATCCATAGAGCAAAGTTTTTTAGCGCAGCGATGTGGCGGCAATGAGGATCATTCAAACACAAAAAATAAACATAAATATGCGAAGTGACGAGATTTTTGTCAAGTGAGACCAAGCGAAAGTTTTTAAAACCGATTTTCATGGAAATTAAGATTTTCATGATTAAAAGCATTCTGATTCTTCAGGAAAGTTGCCACCTTCATAAAAATATTCTTATACAATACTATTACTATTAATTCAAGCTGGTCAAAGCATGGAATTCGTGTAATAGTATTGTATTTGATAATTTTTGTGAAGGTGGCCACTTTCCAGAAGAATCAGCATGCTTCAAATCACGAATATCTTAATTTCCATGAAAATCGGTTTTAAAAACTTTTGCTTGGTCTCACTTGACGAATACCTCGTCACTTCGTCTACTTCTGTTTTTTGTGTTTGAACGATCCTGCTTGCCACCGCATCGCTGCACCTCGAGCTAAAAAATTTGCTCTATGGATAAGCGATGGTAAGATCGCCTTCGGCAGTGCTGATCACAGTTGATACAGGAAATCCAAACAAGCCGGGAAGCATACATTCCAAATCTATAACTGACGGTTTCGCGTTTTCTGACCTACACTTTTCCACTGCAATTACATCAGCGATTCAAAAACTGCGCGCTTGACATTTCGTTAAGGGGTTTACTGCTTGAAAACGTGTATTTACCTTCCAGCTCGGGATACAGATCCACCAGTTCATTCAGTTTGTCCAAATTCTCCTGATATATGTAGAACATATGCATGCACAGAGGAACGCCGAGGAAAACACAGGAACCCATGAGGTGGAGCGATTGCCGTTACAATCGTATAGTCGTTTATTTCCAGAAACAACCATATTACAAAATTTTGCAGACAAGGCATCCCAACAATGAATCCAAGGATGTGATTAACAAGGAAAAGTGTACGAGATGTTTTACTACGATTTAAATAAAGTTTTTCCGAGGTATTATCCCACACAACGATACACAATGATACGATTCCATGCTTTCACAAAATTGAATTAATCGTAATAGTATTATATTTGGGTATTTTTATGAAGGCAGTTTTTAAAATTTTCGCTTGGTCTCACTTGACGAATACCTGGTCACTTCGTCTACTTCTGTTTTTGTGAATGGTTCTGCTTGCCGCCGCATTGATGTACCCCGAGATCAAAAAAGAAAATCTATGATTCAGTCTTGAAATGAAAGTGTTTGGCACTGCTGATTGGTATACAAATAAAAGCTGTTAAGCCACAGCTATAATGACGAAGCTGAAAGCAAAGAAAAGGCTGAGAAAAATCAGCAACAAAGAGAAAGAT
>VICI01001854.1:0-19497 GCA_019593645.1 Akabosia matsudoensis | reverse complement strand
GCCTTAAGGCTGATGGCTCACGCCTTTTGGCAGATTGCTCTAACCTCATTGCCGATGCCTTAGGCTTTTTTCAGATTGTAATCCAAAACCATGGTTTACACGTGTAAAGTTTGGAGAAAGTTTTCCGCAAATGTATTTTGTTTCGACCATACATAAAAAGTTTGACATTGCCCCAGATGGGAAATTTCGCCTAAATAGATTAAAACTACAAGCAAATGAGTGCTGTTTTGTCTTCGGAAGTCCAAAGCCACTTAGTGTTAAGACACAGTCTGGTTTATATTTTAAATTATTCGACAACTGTCAACTATTTGTTATGATTTTATGTCCAAAGCCATGTTTAACACGTGTAAACTTTGGACTAGAGACTGCACCAAACGATGTGGTACACTCATTTTCCCGATGCTTGATCCTCATTGGCTCACGCCTTTTTGCTGATGGCTCACGCCTTTTGGATGATGGCTCACGCCTTTTGGATGATGGCTCACGCCTTTTGGCTGATGGATCACGCCTTTATTGCTGATGGCTCAGGCCTTATTGCTGATGGCTCACGCCTTTATTGCTGATGGCTCAAGCCTTATGGCTAATGGCTCACGCCTTTATTTCTTATGGCTCACGCCTTATGGCTGATGGCTCACGACATATAGCTGGCGGCTCACGTCTTTTGGCTGAAGGCTCATGCCCAATGGCAGATGGCTCATGACTGATGGCTCCCGCCTGATGGCGGATGAATTACGCCTGATGGCACATGCCTTATGCTTATGGCTGATGACTGATGGCTCACATCTGATGCTCAATGGCTAATGGCTCACACCTGATGCCTTTTGCCTCAAATCTTACGTGTCACATATGTTATTAACATTGATTAATACGTGTAAACTTTGGACAAAGTTTACAGCGAATATATTTTTTTCTGCAGTTTAAGTAAGTCTTTAGTGCAAGCTGCAGTTTGGATATGAATTCTAAATTATTCGAGATACATCGACTTATTTGTATTAATTATAGTCCAAAACCATGGTTAACACGTGTAAACTTTTGACTGTATCGTGCAAAGAAGAAGACTACGCAAGTATCCACGCTATGATGTATCCATCGGCCTGATGCCTAAAAGCAGAATCAGAAAAGCAGTCCTCATGGCTGAAGACTGAGTGAAGAAGTCTGATGGCTCACGTCTGTTGGCTCAAACATCTAGGCTCACGCCTGCTGGCTCGCGCCTGTAGGCTCACGCCTGTGAAAATGCCTCGTCTGACTATGTCTGGTATGATTGTGCCCTAGAAGTTTTGCACAGGATGAATACGCTTTGCCCGTATCCACTTTGTTATGCAGGCTATACCCCTTTTGAGGAATCCCTCACTTTGACAATGCCCTTGTGATATCGGATGTATGCATGAAAAATAAGTGATGATCTTCCAAACAAATTGTCATCGTACGCGTTTCTAATAATATTTTTTATTATATATGCGCTTAAGTCTGATTATACAGGCATTGAATTGGAAACATTAATTTTGACTCATTCAACATCTTTCAAATACTCCTCAATGTTCAATCCTGGAATTTCAAGGTGTTTCAGCAAGGAAACTAGCATGGCCTTAGTACATCCAAAGCGTTTCACGTTCTTGTAATCATTTACCGCTGTTTCTGGCTTGTCCTTATAGCGACCAAGTTTGTCCTTCGCAGCACGTTTGGTGTACGTGTTGTTGACATCGCTCATCTGCAAGGTATGCGATAATGTTAGGACCAGAAACATAAAAAAAGTTATTGAGAAAATGCCTCTACTTACAAGCTCATCAGAGACCAATTTTGTCAGGTGTGCCCTATCGCGAGCACTACAGGCAAACTCAAAGAATAGGCGATACCTATTCAATTTTTCTTCTTCAGCGTCGTGCCTGCTTTTTTTTGCTTGAACCCGTTCTGCTTCTCTTTGCTTCTTTTGAACTTGCTCGTTGCGCTTCGCATCTACATATCTCTTTCTTGAAATTGCGTTTTTAGCCATCATTTCAGCGAATTCTGCTTTGTTGGCTTCCAGCAACAGCTCATCAATATTCTTGCCAGGCGGGTCCTCTGAAGCTGGCTGATTTTCCACATCTACAATAACCATAATGTTAGTGACTCATACAACACACATTCAAAGAGATATTTCAATTCCACTTTCTTACAGTTTTTAACATATGCCATCTTGAAATCTAATGGCACAATAGTACCATTTTCATTACATTTTGTAACATGGTCCAAGTTGAAATTATCATCGCCATTGTCAGACTCGTTCCCATTCAGGCTTTTAAGTTCAACCCCCCGCTCAAGTTGCTCCTTGTCAAGGTCATTGTACCCCACCCGAATATCTTTTCCACTATTTCCATCCTCAACTGAGGCTTCATCGTGGTCGTCATCATCTCCTCCATAAGCATCATTATGCGGGTTATTTCCCCCACTCTGCTCCCCATTTGCATGCGCCGTGGTAGCTTCAGTGTTAGCAATTTCAACCAATTCAGCTATCTTTGGATACTCCGATCTTTCGCCTCGCTCACAACCTGCTGCACACATCTATTTTGAGCATTGTTGGCCGGCATTTTAAAATATTTGCTATGTTGTATGTAACTTACCTTCATCAAGCGATGCCAACATGCCCCGACAATCTGCAACTCTAATGCATAAAGAATCAGCTACGCTTTGAAATTGTGGTCCTGCAGAATTCATGCTGCTGTAGCTATCCATCGTTCCATCATTGCCATCAAATTCTCCACAATTGTTGTCATTGTTTTGCCCAACATGAAGTCCATCAAAGAAGTCTCCAGAAGGTTCGTCAGCGCACAAACTTGCATCCACAGCGTCATTTGCCTCGTCTAATCCAGGAGGATTCTCAGTCTTCACGACGGAAATGTCAGCCATGTCATAATTCTCCTCAATTGTGGACAAAAGTGCTGCATCATCATCCATGTCTTCGTCTTCACTAGCGATCTCCATTTTCACTGCGTTTTCGCCTTCTTCAATATGGATGGTCTCCTCCAAGTCAATACTTGTATCTATAACATCATTCGTTAGGCCATTGTCTTTGGTCTCGGTAACATGGTTTTCAACTTTGTCAGGAACCAATTCCATATCCTGGACAATTTTATGCACTCCATCGGACTCATTCACTAGACCAACCCGTTCACGTAATTTATACTCGTAGCGTTCAAACAACTGGCGGGGAACTGGGCCCATACAGTTGTTATCTTGACTGGATACCAACTCTTCCAAACAGGCTGAATCGTATAATTTCCATGGTTTGCTAAGTAGTATTAGTCGATTATAGTCTTCACTTCTAGCTTTTATCACAATTGTGTCTTCGGTAACGTCCTTCTCATTTCGAATAATGTTGCCTCCATGTATCTAGCGAATTTCATAAACATACCCAATTGCAATTAAATCACTTCCTAGTTGCTTAAGGTTCCGGATCACTAGCATTATCTAAATAATTGTGTCAGTCTCACCGTTATCCAGTACTCATGACCGATCAGCGAATGAACATCCTTCCAGTCACCAGGCTTCTTTAGTACGTGGAAGGAGTTACCCCTAAAAATGCTGTTCGGCAGACAGAACTCGCCAGATGGGAGAGAGACGCATCCAGGATTGTTTCCGTTGAATTTGAGCGGAGCAGACGTTATGAACTGTAAAATCAACATGCATAGATTTAAAAAAGCCATTTTTTACAATTTACAAGGATTATGTCATTACTACCTGGAAATCATTAGTTCGGCGAATGCCATTGACTTTCTTAACAAAAATCCTTCTTTTTGGCTTCTGTGAGTGTTCTCTTGGAATTTCTGCAATAACCGTCAACTCGTCATCACTCGACTTGGCCAATTCTTGGATCATGGATTCTTTAACGTTTTGCCGTCCCTTAAGGGCAGTCACATTGGATTTCGTTTGTCGTTCCTGAAGTTTCTTTGCTCTGAGAGCAGCACCGGGGGTCAGAGGACTATCAACAGCGACCTTCTTCATCTCAGGGTTACCAGCTCCCGTTACTTCTTCGCTTGCCAATTCCCGAAGTTTAGGAACTTCGTTACCATTGCTGCTGGAGGAAGTTGCTGCTCGTTTAACTGACGACGATGAACAAGGCTGCACGTCATTGCTGAAAGATGCTAAACTGCCCGTCTTCAACGGTAGCTTAGCTATTGCAGGTTGGTTGGTTTTAGAGTCGTACCGTTCTCGTTTTTTTGGTTTCGGCTCTTCGGGCGGGTCGTTCCTCAATAGATCCAAATTCTTGTCTTCGCGGAGATGACGTATATCTATCAACCGTTTTGATAGCACCTCCATCTTTGCATCCAAGGACAAATTCCTGTTGTATCCGTAATCTTGTTTCAAGAATCCAGGATTCTTCATCTCCTCAATGCGGCACAACTTAGTCAAATAGTTATCCATAACCGTTGGCCATTGTTTTTTAAGCCAATCCATGTCATAAAGCTTGTTCTGGAAAAAAAGAATGGTAAATTTACAATTAATATTAAATATTTGATTACGATTCTCGGAAAGTAAGTAACACATCCACTTAACTCACTTTAAAAAAATAAAAAAACCTGTTCCGTTTTTTAAACTGTCAACAGTGATCATGTACAAACTTTGCTCGCAAGAGAGAAGGAGAGACACTCGCTCGAATTTGTCTTTGAACTCGGTGTTAACCGTTACTTTGGATTTGCAAACTTTGGACGCATTAGTGGGGGGTTTACTTACTCCTGACATTGCTACGTTGATAAGCGACACGAAACATTAGTTTTTCTGAATGCGTGGAAGGTAATGGCCTATAAAATTAAGTTGTAATATTGTTAAACCCCACTTTGGATTTGTAAAATTTGGATTCATTAAGGGAAATTTTCTTTCCTAAAAAAATTGTCATACTGTTAAACCCCACTTTGGATCTGTAAAATTTGGATTCATAAAAGGAAATTTTCTTCCTTGAAACATTTGTATTGTTGTTAAACGACACTTTGGATTTGTAAAATTTGGATTCATAAAAGGAAATTTTCTTCCTTGAAACATTTGTATTGTTGTTAAACGACACTTTGGATTTGTAAAATTTGGATTCACAAACGGAAATTTTCTTGCTTGAAACATTTGTAATGTTGTTTAACGACACTTTGGATTTGTAAAATTTGGATTCATAAAAGGAAATTTTCTTGCTTGAAACATTTGTAATGCTTTTAAAAGACACTTTGGGTTTGTAAAATTTGGATCCATAAAAGGAAATTTTCTTACCAATTTTTTGGTTATGTTGTTAAACGGCAGTTTGGATTTGTAAACTTTGGATTTATGGAAAGGTATTATGATAATATCTGCTGTGTTAGTCTTACCGTTTTTTGTTCAAGTTCCATAAGCAGCTCCTCCCAGGCTATGTCATCGTTCAAGTCGATTGTCTCTTGCGATAGCCAAAAGTCGAGAACGAATTTCACATCATCAGGGTTCCACAGTAGCTGATCAAGTCTGATCATTTCCCTGAGCTGTCGAGCCTCTCGGTACTCCTTCAACTTCTTCAAATTTCTCACTCTTCTAGTCTTACCTCCGAAAAGTCCCATGTTTGGATAAGTTAAGTTTGGATTCGTTGTAGTCAACAAAATCAAATCTGGTAGTAACAGTTTACTGACACCTCAAGCACTTACTACACTCAAATATCACAAAACACTGCGATAATCACGAAAATTGTACAAGCCCTTATATACCTACGAGATTTTCTTGTCCCATTTCCATTTTAAATGCGTTAAATCAAAGCAACGGAATCGAATAATTTATAGCCTTAACGTCTACATGGTTGTCCTCAATGGAGAGGAAGTATATAACCTTTACTTGTGACTGTCCAAATTTTACGAGTCCAAATTACTTTTTGGAATACTCTCTTTCTTTCGAAATCTTTTAGTGAAGGCTTGCTAAGTGTCTTTAGACAGTAGATTATGACTGCTTCTATGTTGAGATTGAAGTGGTAATAAATGCTATGATGTGATGAGTGTACTGTGGGGGGTGATATCCAAGTTAGAGTTGCAGGTTCCGGCGAGCAATCTAAATATCTTGGGAATAATGCAACAGATTCGACCTAATGAAATTCTGAATCTGGTCTGAAAAACTGGTCTCACGGTGACACAATGACAAATACAATAGACACGACTTCAGATTGTCAAGATAAAGGTGACAACTGCAGTTATCTAAAATCAAGTTTACATCTCATATTACAAATGTGGACAAACATGTAGACCCAGAATCTTCCCTTCCTTTAGTATCCTTTGGATCCTTAGCATTTCAACACAATAGAAATACTGAACTACTGCCAATACTAAAAATTAAAACGACACAAATGCAATTTGGATGTAAAAGTATATCCAAACTAACCTAAAACCTAATCTAGATTATTTATAATAGAAGAAACTGATTCGAAAATATATTTAACGTATTCTTTTTCTCTCAACCAATTTCCATACAGGTACATAAAACCACCTAAAGCTGCCCTCACACTTCCATTTATTCGTCGCAAACAATAGAATCTGATTTCAGTACTTTAAAGGGCACAAACGGACTCGCCTTTTATGTACAGAATCTGTTAGGATAGCCTATTCTCATACAAAGATTTGCACTACATCAAGGTACCTAATTTGGTTTATGAGAAACTACTAGTACCACTTTTCCATTCTCTGGGGAAAACAATAACCCTCAGGTAACTCGCTGGACGCGCCATACTCTCCTCTTCTCACTTGCGCAGCAAAGCATTGGGCAAAGCAAGACACCTCATCTGCACTGCTCAACGCACTATGTACTACCCTAAAACTATCTACTTCCCTCTGTATAGTCTGTCCGGATATTAGGCAAAGATGCTGCACCACTTCTCTTCTAAAACCTTCTTTTCTCCCTTCACTATAAATTGCCCTTTTTCTGGGCAAAGGAGTACATTAATACAACCGTCCTGACCATGTCTTTGTCTTCGTGATTTGCCTGGAATTTGGGCAAATAATGCACCAACAAATATACAAACATTACAAACAATTAGTTTAGCAAGTGAATGCAAGTTGCTTGTATTTGAGGGTGCTGCAGCCGAGATATTCGATTTCGTTTTAATTTTATTTGCGCTTGCTGTTTACACGCTAACATATTTGCATAAAAATGACTAGTGCAGTTTCAATGTATAAGAAAAACGTTGCATTAATGAATGATTAGAATGAATGCATTAAGTTGGCACAGGTTGGATATGCTTTCAAATGAGCGATGAGAACAAATTGGTGGATTGCTTTTTATCATTTACAAAGTTTATTTTGTACTACAGAGTTTCAAAACAAATAACATTTTCTAACACAACATATGCGACAATACCAAAAATCTGTATTTGATTAGTCTGAATTCCTTAAAATAACTACCCATTTTCACATTCGCACTTGCAATACCATTCTAATACAACCAAAGTCACAACTACTAAAATTAACTTCTATACACGTACAAAAGAAACAACCAAACAAATCTAACACTCTCATTTCTCACAGCATATAATTAAAGCTTAATTTCAACAAAATTAAAGAAAGTTACTCTGAAGACTGAGTGCCAACATCTACTCATCCAATGAACCCAACAGGCTCTTCTTTGTCATTTTGTAATCATCTGGAGTTGTGTAAAAAAAATCCGCACCGTTATCGATATTTTCCAGTTTATCCAAAAACAGCTTCTCCCATGGTTCGTGTTCTGATTCTTCAGCTAGATCTTGCAACATCCCTGCTTCAACTAGGTCTTGAATGACCGTGGACAGTTCGGATAAACTTGCAAGCTCAATGCTGTGGTAGATGACAATGAGAGAAAATCTTCCAGGTTCTAACGCAAGGGCGGGCACCTTAACTTCTTTCTCTTTGCAGGCAAGCCAATTCGGAACAGCGGTGCTGAAGAAATCCAGTTGCATTTGTTTTCCAGTTTTTACAGTTGAAAGCTGTACCGGCAAACATAATGATAAATAGCGGAATAAGTTTTGTCCCAGTACATTTTTAAAGAAACGTGTTTATAGGCATACTCACCCGATTAGCTTTAGCATACCGCTTCCAATCCTTGCCCTTGAGGACACTCAGCTTCCATTGATTTTTGTAGCACAAATAATCGTTCCACTCATTGTAGGTAAAAGGGCGATATCGACCCAAAGCTGCATATCCATGCGGAAGGAGCGAACTTTTATCTACGGCAGGCATTTTTCTCTCTCGAACGAAATCTTCAGTGGGACGGCTTCGAATAACTTTATGATCTTCAGATTCATCTATTATTTCAACGTCCGAATCGTCCATGTTGGCATTTTCCAACAAATTCTCTCGCCGAGTACCCTTCAGATATGATCAAGAACATGTTTAATGCACCCTTTCAGATATTTAAAACTTTATGTAGATTGTTAGACAAACACTTACTGCATCAATCATGACTACATCTGGCTCATCACTACGTCTTCGGGGAGTCCCAATTTGACCACCAGGTCGACCAAGTGGCTCCATTTGACGCGAAGGTCCAGGAACGGGCTCCCTTTGCCCACCTTCTTCCGGTGACCCTGATCTCTGAGGCATGTCGTCATCCTGCAAGCCAATCTGAGCATTTCTGACTGTTGACCAGTTGACTCTGTCCCCAAACCGTGCTTTAATGGCCGACTAAAATGCATAAATCCAACCACGTTCATGAAACTCGTTAGTGACTTAAGTGCATAACTAGTGTCGTAGTACGTACCATGTCCATATTAGCCTGACTTATGAATCCAGGTACTAGGCGAAGTCGTTCTTGTTCAGCAACGGGTAACCTCTTGATAAATTTGCCAACCTCAATGGCAAATTCTGCCAAGGAGATAACATGTTCTGGGTCCAAATAGTGGTGCATTTGGCGTGATGCAAGCGTCATTTCTGAGGTCACGAGAGGTGTGAATTTTTCTAGAGCTTGCCGAATTTTCCCTTTTACTTCCTCCTTTCCCAGCGTAGCACTCAAATCTCCCGGAATTCTTCTGCCGGAAGGACGTTCCTCTCGAAGCACTTCAGGCTGCTCCCCTTCGTTTCCTTCTTGTCCATCCCGAGCTTCATCTTCATCTTCGCTTTCTTCTTCAACTGCCTCGTTAGGAAACCTCGCCACCATCAGCTCACGATACGTCGAAATGTGATGTTTTCGATTTCGTTTTGTGAGGTTGTGATACTTCTGACGGAGTTGCCATGCAGTTCGATTATCAAACTAAAAATTAAACGGCAAACGTCCATATGTTAACTCGTGTTATAAAGTAATATTCCAAAATAATTTTATTGAGCGAAAACCTCTGTCCACGTGCAAATAATCTTCCAGTTCAGCGGTTGATGTGGGAACTTGTCTCGATACCTGTCAATGCACATGTACATAATCTTCAGCTCCCCTGCGGTGAACTGCTTGGCAACTTCTTCCACGTCGGCATCTTGGCGGTTCCTTCTTGGTGGCATGCTGGTTTGGTTGCTAAAATAATTCAGAAGGAATAAAATACACAGAAATCTACATGACGACAAAATACCTAGCCTCAACACAAATTAACTTTGGAACAAACCTAAGAAGAAAACTATCTGACTTATTTTGTTTGCAATTTTGTTAAGAGGAACTTTGGATTGGTAAACTTTGGACAGTAAGATGGGACAAAAATTTGCTAAATGTCGTGAACAGGCCCAAAAAGACGTAGGACTTCACAAAACTCCAAGAAGTTCTTACGATACTAAGGACATGTTTTGGCTTGCCCGTTGGTAAATGCTCTAAGCGGAATGAATAAGCGTCACTTACGAGTTAAGTTGCCAATCTTTCAAGCTTGTCCAACGCACCAGTTATTTCCTCCAAACTTCGTAAGTAATGATGTAATCACGGAAAACACATTGGCCCTCAAAACACAAAATCACTGGTCACCCGAACTGAAAAAAAATTAAAATCAAAATTCTACTTATATACTTTTCTCTCGAGAGCATTTTTCTTCATTAAGTACGTCAACATGCGTACTGAATTGCTTGACCTAAAATCATGTAAAGTTTAAACATCCAAATGGTGGTTTGGAAAAGATTTGGCTCCACACTAAATTTCGCAGTAGAGCATAATCTGTACATATTGGATTGCAAGATGGCTTTAAAATGCTCCTTGAGAAATGCATTGACTTTTACTTCTCTTAATAACAATGAATAGATGAGCCTACAAGGGTAAACAGGCGTGACTACAGTGATGTATAAAACAGAGTATGGTAGAAGCTATGTGTATTTTAAAATGAAGCAGCAAATTCTACTACAAGTCATGACAGCTAGGACGGCAGTTTCATGCTTCAAAAAATTTTCCCCCTTAATAATACCAAACTAAATATTAAAATATTTATGACAATGGTAAAGTTATTTAGAAACAATTAAATGCATAGCACCTACGTAACGACGAAAAACTTTGCCCAAACACCTACTAACTTGGGTACAATCCAAACAAGAAAACTGACCTAATCTGTTCATAATGTTGTAAAGAGAGACTTTGGATTGGTAAACTTTGGATGTAAAGATTGAACAAAACCTTGCTTTATGTCGTGCACAGGCACTCGTTGCAAATTTGCTTTGAGCTTATCCCAACTAATATACTGACTTATAAATTCAACATATTTTTCAAATACACTTTAGACTACACAAAACTCCAAGAAATTCTTACGATACTAAGGACATGTATTGGCTTGCCCGTGGCTAAATGTTCCAAGCGGAATGAATAAGCGACACCTACGAGAGGAATTGGCAATCGTTCATACGAACCATTGATTTCGTCCAAACTTTGTAACTAATGATGTTTAAATTTCGGAAAACGTACTGGCACTGAAAAGCCCAGGAACGGAAAAACAATTATTATAAAAATGCTATATATATATACTTTTCTTCGGAGAGGATTTTCCCTCATCAGCTACGTGAACGTGCTTACTTAATTATTTGACCTAGAACCTCATCGCTGATGCTCCTTCATGAATGCATAACTTTTACTTCGCTTAATAACAATGGATATATGAGCCTACAAAGATTAACATGATGATTATAGTGATGTATGAAACAGAGTATGGTAGAAGAAATGTTTATTTTAAAATGAAGCAGCAAATTTTATTTCAAGTCATGACAGCTAGGACTGGAGTTGTTTGCATCATAAAGTCTGAAGCTTTAATAATACCACACTAAATATTAGAACCTCAATGAATTTCTCAAACATGTGGAAACTTTACAAACAGTATCGAGTCTTAACATACAACTATATTCATCCAAAATTTACAATTTAACAGGTTAGGCAAGGCAAAAACTAACAAAACGCATATTCTCATTTTACATATAAATTTTGCAACTTCGTGCAACAGCCAATGTAAACAACTTTAGACCGTGTATTCTACTAACATTAACATAAGACAAAAAATGATTCATAATAGTAATTATAACACTTTATAACGCCGATGACATCAGGTTTCGCACATGCATAAGCTCGAGTAAAGCATCCACCCTCATGTTGGAATTCCTAACATTTGGGGCAATTGCTGCTTCCAGCAAAATCACTGACACTGTCTGCTGATCGCCAATATTTCGCTGGTAGGTTCGCTGATACGCATATTCCCATTGCTGTTGAACTAGCCGTTGCTTCAAAACCAAATCTTGATGATACGCCTGCTGGGACGTAAACTCGTAACAATCCTCAACAGTTCCAACACAAGGAAGCACATATGAAATGTAATGGTCGCCTGATCTTTTGTCCATTCCCCAGGAAATCACTATCGCAAGACCTCTACTCTTATACAGCTGGACATCAAAATATTCGGCCACCAATTCCAAAAAATCTCTAATAAATCCGGCGTCGGTTAAAATTTCTCGCAGCTCCCTGACGCAATATCCCAGAGCAAAATTTGATTTGTACTCCAAAGTACGAAACAGTCGTCGAAGAAATTCATAGGTGTTCTGAAATATCAACTTTTTCCCTTCTCTTACAAAATTTTGTGCCAGACGTATGAAATCGGCAGGATCTCGGTCTATTCCTCGAGGGTCTTCACTAATTTTGAATATCTGCCGAGCAAATTCATTCCACAAATGAGTGGCAATTTGTCTGTAGGCAGGAACCATCTGATCGTTTGTACGGCGTTCAACGGTAATGCTCTCGTAGACCTCTCTGATTAACTGCACAAGCTCCTTAATGTTGTCATCTGCCAAACCAGCCTTGTAGAGAGTGTTAGAAACGTGATTCTTCAGAAAAATCGGCCCATTGTAAACAATGCGTCCGAATTGTCCCTCACCAACTTCCCCTCGTGCCTCCACGCAGCTAATACGTCGCAATCCCCCAAACACTCTTTGACTCGCCAATGTAGCTGGCTTCAAATTTAAAACCTCTCTCCATCTCCGATCATGTCTAGCTGATTTAGCTCCGTAATAATAGTTGATGCAGCCATAAACACCTAATGAAATCAAGACCTCACAGGCAACTCCAAGAATGACATCCCCTGAGAATTAGTCCAGAATAAAATCACACGATTAGAGGATAAAGGATAAGCCACTTTCCAGGATGCAACTTTTAGCTTTACATATAAAATTACTCACTTATGCTAGGGAGCTGAGCGTCAATACTCTTGTTTCTGTCTTCTCGCATTGTCGCAACCTTCATAACTAGGCCCTCCAGAGTATATACGGCTCTCATTAACGTTTCGTCAATCTGCTGCAGAAAATCTTTGAAGTCAAAACTTGCCAAGTGTGATTGGATTCCTTCTCCTGGATCACAAAAATTTTCACGAAAGAACCTCTTAAACTTTCGCAATATTGTTTGAGCATTGATATCTTCTTCGACGTCAAATCCCAATGTGGCGCCAGACATATTTATGATTGCTTCAAATCTGGCATGATTGAAACCCTGCTCCTCTATTAGTTTTCGGCTGCTCTTCAATGAATCAAGCCACGCCTTAAGCGTTCCTATAGGAGTTGCTTTTCCCCCATATAGTGGAGTGGTGGTAAATGTTCTTTCAACTTCAGGACGCTTCCAAGGCTCACCCTTTCCTCTGTGTATTTCTTTGAAGGGGTCAATATAAAATTTGAGGTTCGCATAGAACATTACACCAGGTCCAGGGAGTTGTATTCCAGGTCCATAACTTTTCATCCTATCAAACTCAAAACTGGCGTGCTTTCCTAGGAAGAGAGTATTGAAGACGTTCTTGTTGCCTAAATATCCACCACCTTCAACAGCTGATGTCTTCCAAAGCATACATTTTCCTTCTTGCCAAAAGTCTTCAGCCACATGAAGGATAATTTCTTCACACAGATCTGGGCGAAAGTAGCTCCAAACATTTTTCGTTCTGTAAAAGGGTTGCGATTGGCCAAACCTTTTCACGAGCAAACATATCTTGTATTCGGGACCCAACTTTTGGCGCATATTGTCATTCATGCTCATTCCAAACTGAGCAAAATCTTCTGGTTGTACGTATAACTTGTGTGAGCAATTCAAACAACTGTCCCCCTGGCTCGTCAACCCTGCAAGCTCACTGAATGTGTGACATGTGTTGAAGGTTTTCCAGTCCTTCTTGGTCTTAGAAGCTCCATCCAGTGAATCAATAGCAGCATCCACTGATTCCAGATAAACGGATCTTATCATTCTTTGATTTAGCTGCTCGCCGCCTGCGCGACCTGTCACCAACAACAGGTATTCAGCAGGCTGTCCCTGTTGCGTTGTTGGCCCTGCAAGTCCGAGGTAAATTGAATAAGCCTCTCGCCCATGAAGTCGTTTAACGCCTTTAAACATCCTCTCGTTGACGCTGGAAATGACAACTCCTTTACTGCTAAATATCATGACATTTTCACCCATAACCTCATAGTGCTCGGATACAAATATCCAGCCGTCTACTAAGAGTTTGCTTTGCACTGAGTCCATTTTCCCTAAACATTGGTTAATAACACGAGTGATGAAGAGACGAAAGTTAACATGATGTTTACAATGAATGTTTATTAACTTACGTGAATGAAATAGACTGAACACGAACGATCTAATATCCAATGGATGCTCTTCCGGTATAATACTTCGAAGCTATTGATAGAGTAAACAAGTATCACACTTAAACGAAGCACTTATCAAATTTAGAATACTATTTATGCTTGATTTTACCTCGGTTCAAACCGACAACGTCTCTCCAAAATCCAAATTCCAAACCGAACCTTTACAGCTGTAAACTTCGGATAGCCAACAACTCACTGTTAACAGAAAACCACATTACAAATTGAATAAACTGCAAGGAATTTATCGAATTAGAAATAGTTTTGACGCCTGATTTTTCCTACCTTAAAACCGACAACGTTCCTCCAAAATCCAAACTCCAAATCCAGGCTTAACAGCTGTAAATTTTGGATTACGAACTGCTCACTGTAAACAAAAACCGAAATATCTTTTGAATAAATTGCAAGCAACTTATTATACTTGAAGTAGTTTCGTTGCCAAAATTTACCCACGTGAATTCATACAACACAATCCTCCAAAATCCAAACTCCAAATCCAGGCTTAACAGCTGTAAAGTTTGGATTACGAACAGCTCACTGTAAACCAAAGCCACAATGACACATGAATATAATACAAGCACCATATCAAACTTTAAGTAGTTTTGTTGCCACACTTTACCTACGTGTAAACAGAAAACACCTCAATGCTCAAAAATCCAAACCGGCGCTTAACAGCTGTAAAGTTTGGATAACACAGAACTCACTATTGACAGAAAACCACAATAACACTTGAATGAAATGCCAGCAACTTTTCAAACTTGAAGTAGTTTTGTCGCCAAAGTTACCTACGTGCAAGCAGAAAATACCACAATTCTCCAAAATCCAAACTCCAAATCGACGTTTAACAGCTGTAAAGTTTGGATTAATAACAACTGTACTCCACTGTAATAGAAAGCTACACTAACACTCTAATAAAACATGCACAAGTATCATATTGGAATAAGCTTTGTCGCTTGCCTCAAAGTCCAAATTGACGCTTTACAGCTGTAAATCTCGGATAACAAGCACCTCACTTTCGATAGAAAACCACATGCACCCTTGAAGAGGATATTAGCACTTACGCGATCTAAGTTACAAACACCCTAACCTTTGTACCACACAAAAAATAGCAACTTTACACGCACAAAGTTTACAACTCTATGACCCTTCGCAATGACACTTGACTATTACACTACCAAAAATGCTACACTTTTAGCACAAGATGAAATATATCGAGAATGTATCCTATTTATACTTTTTTCTCTGAGCTTATGAAAGCTGAGATAATGGCAAAATAGTGTAGCAGCTGTGAGTTGGCAAGTTATCTCAAATACAGTTCTGTGTTGAAGCAGTATGGGGTCACGAAACAATGCTGCAACCTTTAAATAAACCTTTCCAAAGTTTGTAAATCCAAATTGAAACTTAACATTTAGTTCATTTAACAATAACATTAAGTTCATACAAAACAATAGATTCTGATTCAAGGTTTTCTCCGGAGAACCATCTCGATTTCAGACCTTTCTACCTTGCTTTGTGAACTTTAACGCCCCTACTAACCCATGGGACGTTCGTACCAGAAAAACTATGCCATTTTTCCGCTTGAATGCCAGGTTTTTTTCGATATGATGATGATACTATTCCACTCTACGTATTGATTCTTTCAAACTATCTTTATTTGGCCAAAACTACAATATCAATAATCACAAATAGATAACGACATGTTGTTGATACATAAATATTAAAGCTCATGCTAGAAAACAAACCGACAAAGATAAAATGCCTACCAAGCACACCTATCCATTCACGACATACACAAATATTATCCCTGAGAAAATAATAGGCAGCCAATACTTAACATCCCAATCCATCACTCACATTGATAAAAAGTTTGCAACGACTAAAAATTAATACCAAAAATTACAAGAATACCAATGAAGCAGATACACTAATACGAATATTACAAGGAATAGATTACAAATTCAAAGCTGCAGCAGCGTTCAAGTCATGTCCGAAGCTAACAAATGTTTTATCAAAATCTTCTACTGAAGTATTGAAAAATTCAGGCCCGGTCTTTTGCGTAAAGCCTAGCTTCACTTGACGGAAAAATTCATCTTGCCACGACTTCGGCGAGCGATTTTGGCTAAGGAAACCCTTTAACTGCAAATCCACGATGGCATCCTTGGCACAACTAATTGTAGCTTTAGTCGTTGAATGGTAGATTGCAATGATAGCGTTCTGAGAGTAATCGCTAAGATTCAGCTGGAACACAGATTTTGCAACAGCAGGAATTTGCTTGTCATCAATAATTTGCTTCATATTTGGTACGGCAATGGAATAAAATTCCTCTCGAATACCTTTTCCATCCTTGCCAGTGGTTATCTGTAGAATTAAATCACAATACGCCTCTACATTAATACTCCAAAATCCAATAATTGCTTCAGTTTTACACTACATATGAACATACTACATAAGGTAGAACTTACCCCAGAGTCCTTTGCAAGCATTTTCCACTCATCATCAGTTAGAGCAGACACGTCAAGTTTTGGACGATTTGTGAGCATAAGTTTCCATTCCAATAGCATAAGCTTCCGGTTAGAGTTCAGAGTTCCCTTCCTTTGCAAAGCTGTCCATTCTTCGTGAGATAATGGTGTTTGAGTGGTTCTCAAGAAAATGAGAGGCCTTTTAGGTTTCTTTAAATTCTGTGTATTGTCCCAACTCTTTCGTTTTCTTTTCAACAGCATTGCTGACTTGCATTCAGCTTCTTCTAGGGTATGTTCCAGATCATCGATTTCAAGCAACTCATTTATCGTATCCGAAAACTTTTCGTCTAGCACACTTATCTCTGTCTTCCTCGCACTGGGGGCTGTATTGTTGTTAGGAATCCTAGACCAGTCAAATTGTTCCCCGAACTCATCCTTAATTCTTGACTACAATAAAACGACATGTAACTTATGATAAATTTCTTTTCATACATGCTGGCTTCGTGTATAATCTTACCATCGTCTTATTAGGATCTTTTCGCCATTCCAACCAATTCCTTGGATCTCCAAGTCTTCCTCGATCCTGCTTTGACAATCTCTTTTTCATTCCAGCAAAAAGGTTCGTAAATTCCTCGTCAGCAAGTTGAGAGTAGGGATCCAAATATGTTTTCATTGCCCTATCTCCTAAAGCGCACCAAGTCTCGACTAAGGGAACCATCAGCTTCCAAGCCTCTAAAATTCTATCCTGCGGTTCTCTCGGTGGAAGGCGTGGCAATGGAGGTATCTCAGGCTCATATTCAGGTCGTCCAAATATTTTTTCGTCTCGATAAATTAGATACTGCTCTAGAGTTGTTATTCCATGAAAACGCTTATAATTACGGTAATTATCCTTAAGTCGTTTTGGAGTACAGCGCTTCCTCTATAACAAATTAAAAAGCCAAAATTTTTGCGAAAATCAGTTGTTTTACCTAACTCGTAGTCTTGCCGAGACTTACCCCAACCATTGCCGCCACTTCCTTCCAACTATACGGTGGCCCCTCCAGATTTCCGAGTGTCAAGTACATTCTTTCCATATCCGGTGCGCTCATTGGACCATTGTCAGGACCTCCTTCAGAACAATAGTTTTCCATCTTCAGTGATTACAGGGATATGTATCGATGAGTTCACGTCACAAACAGCTGAAAATATGGTCGCTTTAGTTCTGAATATCCGCAACAGGTCTTCTTTTACACGCTCTACCCCAATTTTAAACTTTGATTACTCACTGCAGATAAGATAACACTATTTATGTATCTTCAAAGCAAAACTTCGGACACGGCGACTTTGAACTCAATGACGCAGTATGGAAACACGGAACTTTTGTACGAAAATACAGCTAACACATGCATAAAATATATCAGTCATCCCTCCTTATATACCAATGCGAGAATTTCATTGAATCCTCTCTCTTAGTAACAGTTTTATCAACCCGGTGTCTCCAAAATTTTCCAATCCGAATTTATATATTATTCACGTAAAACATGATTCCGTAAAGTTTAGTCTTCACGTTTCAAATCCGAGCAGAGCTCAAAAGATTTTCTTTCGATGTATTCATAGACTCTTCTTTCGGCCAAAACATGTAACAGGAAAGGGTCGTAACGTAAGTAGTACTTTTGAAATAAATCAAATATACAAATTCAACAGATTCACTGACACCACGCAAAAACGAATATAATGATCTCAGCAGATAAACTGCTCAGCTTCGTCTTTTTAGCGTGACGAAAAGTGGTGTCCAGAGCAACAGACATGGCTGCGGTTAAAATTCACCATAACCCTTGAAGGAGTGAATGTAAAAAATGTATTGCTCATTAACTCGGGTCTATCTGATAAACGTTTTTTCGAACTATTGAACTTAAGTTAAGGAAACGCCAAAATCAAGTTTAACACCTGTAAACTTTGGACCTACCAATGTAGGTAATAGGGTACCCTAGTAGGTAACAAATGTGGTTTACTCTTCCCCATCATAGGCACCTTATTTATGTCCTGTGCAAGACAAGACAAAAGGCAAAACATGTTACGTCTAATCTTCTTAATATAAACGAGAGTTGTTCTTAATGGTATGATATTATATGCGACAATGGGTTTCCATCAACCATACTTCGTCTGCCAAAAGTAATAATGCAAACTTCTTGCTGTGTGTTAATGCCAAACAAGAACTTTGGAGCGGTAAACATGACGCAGAGACGTTAAATGACATGGGTTTACTCAACTAGCCTTAAGTTAACTCCTTCATAATTTTACTTTGCATTAACTTGTAAAAAAGAAGTAATACGGACTTTCTTGATGAAACTATGCATACGATATACGGGGAGTAATAATAAATAAAGACATACTCTACCAAGGAATTTTTACAATTAGCACCTGGCATGATCAACGATAACAATCAATAGACAACATGCACATACTTGAGATTCAAATTGGAAAGGAGACGCGCGTGGTAAAATCCAAACACGCGGTTTGGAGCGGTAAAATTTACAACGAGATATCCAGCAACAAAATTGCTTTACCTGCAACAAGCCATCGGAGAAATCCGCCTCTTGACCATGCTGCATAGACATGCCTTGCTTCAAATACGCCGGATGTGGCATGCCTAGCTCTTTTAATGTAGTATTAGATACATGGTCCAAAGCAAGCTTTGCCTTGAAGACAACTTATGTGAAATGCCTTGTTCTAAATTAGCCTTAGGTGGCATTTTTATGAAATGCTAATAGAAAGTCGAAACCGACGCCTTCGAGTGGTAAACTTCAACTGACATCCCTCACCGTGCATCCACCATATGAGCGGTCTACGCCATATACATGCCTCAAGTGGCGTCCTCTCCTTGTGTATACCTCATGAGGCCCGCCAGAAAATACCTCATATAGAAAGCCATGTTTTCAGTACTACTTCCTGCCTGATGTCCCGCCGACACAAATTATAATCCAAAACCATGTTTTACACTTGTAAACTTTGGACAAAGTTTGCAGCAAATGTACTTTAATATGCCCATTTTCTATCTGTTTAACTATCCAACATCC